>OZ012667.1:4793089-4973089 GCA_963942505.1 Lordithon lunulatus
AAACATCACATATACGTTTGAGATGTTACTTTTTTACGTTTTTCATTATTCTGATCTTAATAATTTAGCTATATAAACATATTATATCTCGTTTCGTAGCTAATTAATCCAGTCATACATAACTGTCATTAGAATTTTCAAAAATGATAACTATAATTTTTTGCAATTTTTAAAACAGCCCACATAAGTTTGAGATGTTACTTTTTTACGCATCTCATTATTCTGATCTTATTAATTTAGTTTTATAAAAATATTATATCTCGTTTTATAGCTAATGAAGCTAGTATCACATTGATGTCATTAGAATTTTCAAAAATAATAATTACGATTTTTTTGCAATTTTTTAAACACTCCACATAAGTTTGATAGGTTACTTTTTTGCACATTTCATTATCCTGATCTTAATAATTTAGCATTATAAAAATATTATATCTCGTTTTGTAGCTAATTAAGATAGTATCACATAACTGTTATTAGAATTTGAAAAAATAATAACTACGATTTTTTTGCAATTTTTAAAACAGCCCACATAAGTTTGAGAGGTTCCTTTTTGTGATTTTCATTATACAAATCTTAATAATTTAGCTATATAAAAATATTACATCTCGTTTTGTAGCTAATTAAGCTAGTATTACATAACTGTTATTAGAATTTTCAAAAATAATAGCTACGATTATTTACAATTTTTTAAACAGCCCACATAAGTTTGAGAGGTTACTCTTTTGCGATTTTCATTATTCTCATCTTAATAATTTAGCTATATCAAAATATTATATCTCGTGTTGTAGCTAATTAAGCTAGTATCATATAACTGTCATTAGAATTTTCAAAAATAATAATTACGATTTTTTCGCAATTTTTTAAAAACCCCACATAAGTTTGAGATGTTACTTTCTTACGTTTTTCATTATTCTGATTTTAATAATTCAGCTATTTAAACATATTGTATCTCATTTCATAACTAATTAATCTAGTAACACATAACTGTCATTAGAATTTAAAAAAATAATAACTGCGATTTTTTGCAATTTTTAAAACCCCCACATAAGTTTGAGAGGTTACTTTTTTGCGATTTTCATTATTCTGATCTTAATATTTTAGCTATATAAACATATTATATCTGATTTCGTAACTAATTAATCCAGTAACACATAACTGTCATTAGAATATTAAAAAATAATAACTACGATTTTTTGCAATTTTTAAAACACACCATATAAGTTTGAGAGGTTACTTTTCATTATTCTGATCTTAATATTTTATCTATATACAAATATCATATCTCGTTTTGTAGCTAATTAAGCTAGTATCACATAACTGTTATTAGAATTTTCAAAAATAATAACTACGATTTTTTGCAATTTTTAAAACACCCTACATAAGTTTGATAGGTTACTTTTTTGCGATTTTCATTATTCTGATCTTAGTAATTTAGCTATATAACCATATTATATCACATTTTGTAGCTAATTAAGTTAGTAAAACATAACTGTTATCAGAATTTTCAAAAATAATTTCTACGATTTTTTACAATTTTTTAAACGGCCCACATAAGTTTGAGAGGTTACTTTTTGGAGATTTTCATTATTTTCATCTTAATAACTCTAATACTCATTATGAGACGGACGACGCCTCTAGCTACTAGGCCATTAAGCTATTTTGTGACTAATAACTTTTTTCAGAAGGCTGCGAGATGATAATTATAAAAAAAAAACAGCGCCGATATTTATTTACGATAACATACATATTAATCTCATACATGTTTTATGTTTGTTACTAAGCATTTTCGCGATATTTTTATATACTCACGTATCTGGCACATTCCATATGACAGTAATCCAAGCAAAACGCTCACTGTGTGCACATCGATGCCCATTCTTGCACTTTTGTTAGTTGTCGTCTTGCACCGTTCGCAGCAGACAGTAAAAATACACACGGCAGCCTTTCATATATATAAACATGTCCTGGTAATCCTTGAAATCGATTATAAAAACGCCTCACCGGTTATAATTTGCCTTTACATTATATTTCCAATGCCCAAGACTGCACCGGTTCGTGGAATAATTGGGTTAGTTATTGGGTCGTTATAAAATGAGCCAATATACATATACATAATTATAAGTTTCAATGATATTATTAATGGAATACTTTTGGTGACCTAGGAATCAATAAATTTTATAAATATGCATATATATATATATATATATATATATATATATATTATGACTACACCAATTAAATTATGACTAATAAAAATATAAAAAGGTACCTCTTTTGGCGGGAATTCAAACCCACGACTCCCATTTTTGTAATGCTAGCACAAACAATATAAATCAGCATCAAAACATTTACTTGATTGTTATGTACTGTTTCACACAATATTTGAAATTTAATCAATTTTACATTTGTTTAATTTAACGGGAAAACACATGAATATTAGGTTTATAAACTTAGTTATTTTTTTTTTCTATATACTTTTCTATAGCTTCAATTCCCAATTGTTCTCTGATGTCATCATTTTTTATTTTGTCTCTTCTCGTAATTTGTTTTACTTCTCTGAGATATTTCATTTTCATTGCCTGTATTCTACTTTTGTCCCTCTTCGTTAGTTTCCACGTCTCCCATATTTTAGTATAGGTCTATATATGCTTTTGTATATATTTATTTTTGTCCTTCTGCTGGTCTCTTTTTTGTTAATCAGTATATTGCTCAATGCGTGGTATGTTTTAACTGTGTTGTTTATTCTGTTACTACATTCCATTTTTCCGTCTTCTGTCAGTGATACTCCTAGGTATTTGAATTGTTCTACGTGCTCTATTTTGTGTTGTTCTATCTTTATATTTATTTGTTCTTTCCGGTTTCCTATTATCATCACTTTTGTTTTGTATTAATTCATTTTCATATTATACTTTTCTAAATGTCTATTCCATACACTCAGGTTAGGCTGCAGATTAGCTTCATGTTCTGCTATCACTGCGACATCATCAGCGAATGCTCCTTCCAATATTATATTAGAAAAAAACTAATTTAAGTTAATTTTATTAGGTGTTATTGAATAATATTTGCAATAAAACAAATTGCAATTTTTCATAAATTACCGCCCTTCATTTTTTTTTTGTAATTTTGAACAAATTGTTTACAATTTAACAACAATTATCAATTTATTGGTGTATGATTAGTTTTTTTTGAATAATTTTTAAACATAAACATGTTAGTGAAATAATTGTAAAATATTTTTTTATTCATAACAAATATAATTAAACTAAGGCCCATAACCATACACGAATATATGTCTGATGATTGTTGTTAAATTCTAAACAATATATTGAGTGTAAAAAAAATCATGGGCGGATATTTATGAAAAATTGCAATTTGTTTTATTGCAAATATTATTCAATAACAGGCTTATAAAAAATACTTGCTGTCAACTTTTTTAACTGTCCTTTTTTTAAACCACTAGAGTAATGGATTATAAACAAATTGATTAAATAAAAACATTGGTGTATGGGCACATACATTTGTTATAAAAAAAATGATTTAACAAATATTTCACTAACATGTGTATGTTTAAAAAATATTTAAAAAAACTAAGCACCATAACCATACACCAATAAATGTCTGATGATTGTTGTTAAATTCTAAACAATATATTGAAAGTTTAAAAAAAAAGTCATGGGCGTTAATTTATGAAAAATTGTAATTTGTTTTATTGCAAATATTATTCAATGACGGGCTTATAAAAAATACTTGCTATCAACTTTTTTAACTGTACTTTTTTGAAACCACTAGAGTAATATTTTATAAACAAAATGGATAAATAAAAACTATGGTGTATGGGCCCATACATTTGTTATAAATAAAAAATGCTTTTACAAATATTTCACTAAAATGTTAATGTTTAAAAATTATTTAAAAAATTAACTAAGGCCCATAGTCATACACCAATAAATGCCTGATGATTGCTGTTCAATTCTAAACAATATATTGAAAGTTTAAAAAAAAATCATGGGTGGTAATTTGTGAAAAATTGCAATTTGATTTATTGCAAATATTATTGAATAACAGCTAATAAAATTAACTCAAATTATTTTTTTTCTTATTTTATGGTAACCAAGACGTGAGTAAACAATTGTAGAAAAAAATCAATTTTTTTTACACACTCTGTTTAGTAACAATGCACCGAGAGATAGACCAAATTCACATTGTTTAACTTCACACCGGTCTTTTATATTACATAGTTCTGGATAGTTAGCTGGAGGGTAGCATAGCTACAGACACTTAGGCCTCAAAATGGGCCCATTGTGAAACCTCCCTTTAAGGCTACTCACTCGTTCCACCAGTCAATTTTGCGTGCGAGCTACAAAACTCTGGCGGGTGAGGAGTTATATTACATAAGTAAGACATGTGTATAATCACTCTGTATACATTAATTAATACATGTATAAAAATCTATAACTTACAACATTATTTTGAGTAAATAAAAATCAGAAATTACTCTAATAAATACCCAGTAATTTAACAAACACAATATAAAAAAGTTTTTTTTTTTAAAAGCACATATCTTTATTTTCAATACAACAATTAAATTATCAGTCATAATAATATCCAAATATCACTAGTACATATTCTAATCAAATCAAATCATAAAAGCATAACTATTTTAACAAATCATACCACTGCAACACGTCTATTTATTTAGTTCAATGGAAATAGCTGATCATAGGTGTACGTTCCCGTAATTTTATTGGCAATTTCCAGGAATTGTTTTGTTAACTCCGAGACGAACATCGGGATGATTCCCTCCAGAAACAATTCAACGTTATCATTAATCACTTGATTGGCCGCATCGCCCAACTGTTTATTTCCATTGAAGAGATTCTCCAGCTTAATGACTGTTTTACCCGGCACTACGTCCAGTTTCAGTTCGTCGAATTTCAAATAGGTTTCCCCGTTTTTCTTGATCTTTCTACCTCGCATCGAGCCGAGAACATTGAATTCAGCTGAAATTAAAATGGAATTATTCATTAAAAATTTTATTTTATGATCACACATTGCTTGTCATATCTCAATTACATTACATTTATATCCCTTACAACTCAAAACTCTCACAAATGAAAGATTTAAGACTCCGATGAAAAAATATCTACTTGAAAATGAGTTATGCCTTAAATATTTTGATAGATTTATTGTTTATATAGTTATTCTTTTGTTTTATTTGCATGCAAGACTGTATCTTAATCATTTTTTTGTTTTCTTCTGTAGCAGATTAAGTTTTACAGCAGATCAGAATCTTCTGAACTTATGTCTTAAATATTTTGATAGATTTATAGTTTATATAGTTATTCTTTTGTTTTATTTGCATGCAAGACGGTCTCTTAATCATTTTTTTGTTTTCTTCTGTAGCAGATTAAGTTTTAGAGCAGATCAGAATCTTCTGAACTTATGTCTTAAATATTTTGATAGATTTATAGTTTATATAGTTATTCTTTTGTTTTATTTGCATGCAAGACGGTCTCTTAATCATTTTTTTGTTTTCTTCTGTATCAGATTAAGTTTTACAGCAGATCAGAATCTTCTGAACTTATGTCTTAAATATTTTGATAGATTTATAGTTTATATAGTTATTCTTTTGTTTTATTTGCATGCAAGACGGTCTCTTAATCATTTTTTTGTTTTATTCTGTAGCAGATTAAGTTTTAGAGCAGATCAGAATCTTCTGAACTTATGCCTTAAATATTTTGATAGATTTATAGTTTATGTAGTTATTCTTTTGTTTTATTTGCATGCAAGACTGTCTCTGAATCATTTTTTGTTTTCTTCTGTTACAGGTGAAGTGGTAGAGCAGATCAGAATCTAAATGTGAATACTCTACCAATTTCACCCTCCGGTGGGAATCGAACCCACGTCTCATTCATGTTTACAGCCTCACAGTTGGCAATAAAATTTATATTTTTTATTTTAATTTTAGCCTACACCGAAAGGTAAAGGGCAAATAGATAATATATATATATATATATATATATATATATATATATATATATATATATATATATATATATTATCTATTTGCCTTTTACCTTTCGGTGTAGGGTAAAAAAATAAAGACATTATTATTATTATTATTATTAAATCAATAGAATAATGTACGTAAGAAGTTAAGTCAGAGGCATTAAAACACGGGCTGATATAAATTACATGCTTTATTGTAATACTTTCTTCTCAGATGTATAAAAAAAAAATTTTTTAATAGTTATTTATTATTAATAGTTATTTTTGGTTTTATTCCAGGAACGATTCGATAAGCCATACACCTACCTATAAGGATAGGCCCACTTATACTTACTTAATATGAGCACATTTTGGCAAATCTAAAGTATTATTTATACTTACATAAATCTGCATAGAATGGTCCAGTACCCTTCAGAGCAACTACTGACAATTTCGTATCCACCTCATATATTCCCTTCAGGTCGAACTTAGGTAGGAACAACACGAATGCATATCTGTTTTTCTCCACTTCAGCCCTACAAAAATAACAAATGAAGACTTTTTCAGATATTTTTTTTAGTACTGCGAAGTTACATTTGACAATAAACAGTTGGAATCATATTTATAAATAAAGCGGAGAAGGTATTTCCTCTTATTATTATATATATTAAATTTTAAGTTTTAATTTTTGGTTTGATGATTCTTATGTATATTTTAACGCTCCTTTAATTAAATTAATTGTGTGCGTTTAAAATAAACCAAGTTATTATTATTTTTAAAATAGATAATAAAAAGATTGCGATTGAGTATATATCAATGGCAAAACTATTGCAATCTTTAAAATGCCTTTATTTTTGGAAGTTACGAGATTTATCATCTCAGTCTGCATTATAGTACTCAAAAAAATCATATTTATATGCTTATCGAGCAGAACTAACAATTTATCTATAGCTCTTGATTGACTAAAAATGATCTTACTTGAAATCCTTTATTTCAAATTTTGTTACACCATAGGCATTGACGTTTGTTAGATTCGTGGGAATATTCCGTTCCAGCACAATCCTGTCGAGGAAAAACGGCTCGATGGAAGGCACGTGCAACTCGGGCATACCTTTAGCAAGGTTCCCTCGAAGACTCAGGATGGAGTTCTTGATGCACCCGGTGAGATCAGGATCATTTCGTTTGCAGATTTTAATATAACTAGCTGAAAAATAAATACAAGTTAGTTTTATCTATCTCCACGAAATGTACTACTTGATTTAACTCATTTCAAACATGATGTTCATTAATTCTGCATAATTATCCTGATGATGCTCGAAATTAAACGAGCGAAATATTGATATATTATAAAAGGAGTTTCACTGCCCTGGCTATTTCCTAAAAATAACTTATGCATATACATCTCAGTCATCAACTATGTATTATAATTTATATCATTTATGCACATTACTCCATCTATACACTAACGCACACTAAACTATGGACAAATACACCACTCTTGGATTAATAAACCCAAATTCCGAACGGAAAAGAGTCTATTAATACAGGACTCGAACATGAATATAATATCGGATTATAATAAACAACAAATCTTTAAAAAATTGTTGACTTGTTTACGGCGTGCCATTTTTTTGTATTCACAACAATTTTTAATAGCATCCTATTTCAACGCTTACTAAATGAATTGCAATGCAGCACACGATATAACTATGCTAACTGGGGTTTTCCGTAAACCAATCATAGTAATTATTACTAATTATATTACCTTTGACATCAATTTCCACTCACTTTTCTACATATCGAAATTCATCAAATTAATATATGAAAGGTTGAACAAATAAGACTGAAACATACACATTGCTAATGTTTACAATACTTTTTTTTAAATTTTCTATCAATACAATGGTTGAATAACATTCTGGTCAAGGCGACTTGTTCCATCAAATGCTATTTACGTTTGTTGAAATAAAAAGTGCGGTTTTGTTAATTTCATGCCATTCCAAGTAGGCAAATTAGAAAAATAAACGATTGTACTTTGAACGCAGGTAATTAAAAAGATTAATCGTATGTTTTGCGATAGTAATAAGAAATTAAAAGAAAATTACGAGTTTAAGCTAAACGATTTGCTTAAGTGGTTTCTGTTTATTTATAACACCGGGTGATTCATAACTGGAGGACATAATTTATTTATTTATTGATATATGGGAAAGCTCATTTATACATGTACATACAAAATATATATATATAATAAGTCTATATAATTACTTATTATATATATTTTTTGTATGTACATGCATAAATGGGGTTTCCTGTATATCAATAAATAAATAAATAAATCAATTTTGTCCTCCAGTTATGAATCTACCTGTGTTATAAATAAACAGAAACCACTTATGCAAATCGTTTAGCTTAAACTCGTCTAAGTTTATATAATTACTTAAGAATTAACTAAACTATGGCAAACAGTACACGAACCAGTATGCATAGAAAAAAAAAAGCTTTATTGATATAAATATTATATATATATATATATATATATATATATATATATATATATATAAATAAAATTAAACATTGAATGGTAATGAAAAGAAAAAATTAAAATTGATGTTAGACACAGTAGAAATCGTTTAGCTTAAATTGTAATTTGGTACAGTTGGGTGAGCTATTTTTAAATTAATCCCAGTAACATAATAAAATAGACAAACACCATTTTTTAGGGTTTAATTTTCTCCACAAATTATGGCACAGATTAGAATTAAGTCATATGCACATTTTTTATAATGCAATTGATGAAATGAAAACTATTAAAATCTGCATAGTGTTTTTAATTCGATAGTATCAGTCTTAAATACTGTCGTTAGATGTTAGCTTTTAAAATTGATTTCACGTCTTAGTTTCAATGAAATCTAAACTGTCTCTTGTTGAATTCCGAATACAGCACTCCTGTAAGGAATGTGTTTTTATTGCGATAAAGTTCGAATTGCTAATTTTGACTTTTCTTTACGTTTCATGATTAATATAGTCAAAATAGACTATTGTCGGTGTGTGTGTGTGTATTTTGGTACAAGTGCATGTGTATGTGTTATAGGTATGTGTACACACACATACACACATACACTCACTAGACAGACATTTTCCAAAAATAGTCTATTTTAACTAGAAAAGCCATGAAACGTAGAGTCAAAGTCAAAATTAGCAATTCTAACGCAAAAAAAGTGCAGTGGGAATTGTAGGACTTATGATAAGAATTCAAGTTTAAACATTTTAAACATAGGTTTTACATATTTCGTCCTGTACCAATAAAAATAAACCTCTAAACGATTTTACGATAAAATAACAAGTGGAGCAAATAATTAAGTATTTTACAAAATTGGAATTCCTATAGAACGTTCTATCTATCTATTATATTCGTTTCTAAGTCACCCCTCTGTATATATTCTATGTTATTGTTTAATAGATATTGTGACATTATACGCTTTTGTCATAACAGCCTTTCTATATTTTTTTTTGTCCGAACTACCATATATCGATAACAACAATAGATTTATAAATATATGCTATAAAATTAAATTGGTGTTATTTGTTGATATTAATTGAACTTGCTGTTGATTGTGAATATTTTTAGTTTATAAATAAAATGAACACAGACAAGAACAATTAAAAACCTATATATATATATATATATATATATATATATATATATATATATATATATATATATATATTCTCTACGCACACAATAATTAACACCTAATTATAAGTACATTACTTACGAATGTTAGCTCCGTTAGCGCCGACGGCCAAAAGGCCTAAAAATGCAATCACCCCGGCAAATCCCCACATTTTCTAATAGACACAACAACGTACAACTACTCGATAATCTCTCTAGACGCGGAATAATGGAGTGTAGCTTCGTGGTCATGAATTTATATACGTTTGGCAGAAGAGGCCTTCCAGATACGGGTGGCGAACAATTAAATTAAACAGGTTCGGGCGACAAAATCGTTGCGGAAGATTTATAAACAAAATTAGAGAGACGGCAGTAGTCTAATACATACCATAACTGTCGTGTTTTGATATTTAAATAACCTCGGGAATAATTGCTTCTTCATTTCCGAATACGTTAATGTGAATCATTCAGTGTCAGTTAAATTGCAGCAAAAAAAAAACATAAATGTAATTGGTGGAAGTAGATAACCACAATTTACATGAATAATCATGTTTCTTTTTCTAAACGTACTTATTCATATGAATAATTATGGAAATAATAATTAATGAACATTTTTTTTGTGGCGGCCTTAGAATAAATATGTTTAACACAAAGAGTATTTTGTGGATATTAACGTTTGGTTTCTCCAACGTATCTTAAAGCTCGTTTTATATAAGCTCGTCTTATATATAACCACTTCTTATATTTTTATTCTGTTACACCAAACATATGTAGATCTTACTTACGCCCGGTTGCTCCAAATATTCTTAACTAGTTTAAGACCGTCTTAATAATAAGACTTCGCACCTCTTGACCACCATGACTAAGGGCCTGTACATCTTTTGTATTATTCCATGATAGATTTCATGAGATTTATTGTCTAGTAGTTTCTCCTTGTTTTCCACACCGCAAAACTATGCCCGGTTTTGTCGAATTTCAGTAGCGCCCATAGTTTTCCAGAATGAGACCAGAATGTTATTGTATTTTACACTTGAAATAAAGGTTTACATTCGACCGAATTTGATCGATTTTGTATTATAATTGATCGCAAACAAAGTTAAACAGAGTTAGTTCCAACATACAATTAATTCAAACTATCAAAAACACACACATTGCAATAAATTAATTAAAGTACAAAACACGGTACTTTAATTAATTTATTGCAATGTGTGTGTTTTTAATCGTTTGAATTAATTGTATTATTAGTTCCAAACTCTGTTTAACTTT
Organism: Lordithon lunulatus; assembly: GCA_963942505.1. NCBI lineage: Eukaryota > Metazoa > Arthropoda > Insecta > Coleoptera > Staphylinidae > Lordithon > Lordithon lunulatus. The sequence continues at coordinate 4,804,017 of OZ012667.1, forward strand.
GTTTGCGATCAATTATAATACAAAATCGATCAAATTCGGTCGAATGTAAACCTTTATTTCAAGTGTAAAATAGCCTATAAGACGATAAGTCGCATCTCAATTTCAAGATGATTTTTGGAAAAATATATTTTAATGACCCAGCCCGAATGGTTAGAGTCATAGAGCCCGATTTCGATCCCCAGCGGGGAACGAATTTTCGCAAATCACCTTTTTCAGAGGTTTTCTGTGAAGTTAAGGTAAATGCCGGGTGATTAAACTCCTCCGAGCTTCTCTCTTGACCGGCGGAAAAGCCTCACGGCTGATAGCCCTATAAAGATAATGATAATCAATATAAAACGTTTGTATCCATTGAAAAAACTATGCGAGCAAAGGTGGGGTGGGCGGGCGGCCCCTACCAACCAAACTGTGCCCGTCCACTATTTCAAACGACTTGAACTATGCACTACATTGTTATTCACATTTTCTTTTACGAATTAGGCGCAAACTATAAATGAAATTAATTGAATAATATAAATGTCATGGATAACAGTGTAGTGCAGAGTTTAAGTCATTTGAAATAGTGGACGGGCATAGTTTGGTTGGTAGGGGCCGCCCGCCCACCCCACCTTTGTTCGTATTGTTTTTTCATAGGATAACACTCTTCTTAGCATGGTTTAAACAATATAAAACGTCTGTATCCATTGAAAAAAACTATGCGAGCGAAGGTGGGGTGGGCGGGTGGTCCCTACCAACCAGACTATGCCCGTCCACTATTTCAAATGACTTAAACTCTGCACTACACTGTTATCCATGACATTTATATTATTCAATTAATTTCATTTATAGTTTGCGCCTAATTCGTAAAAGAAAATGTGAATAACAATGTAGTGCATAGTTCAAGTCGTTTGAAATAGTGGACGGGCATAGTTTGGTTGGTATATTTTAATGTTACTTTCTACTAGCAATATTCAGTTTATCTTTACTCTCGATACTATCACTGGTCTCGTTAATATCACCGTTCATATTACTTTCGTCTGAACTATTGTTGTCACTCCTTTCAAAAACTGCGTCATCTTCTGTACCATCTACAGCATTACTTATTTCGCATTTTTTAAATGACTATAATCATTTCTCCTTTCACAGCTTCTCATGAATTTTTCACCCAGATACAAACTTCTGAAATTGTTGGTCGTTTCATACGTCCTGTTGCGATGTCTTCATTGTTTGGCTTTGATATCCATTTATTCCACTCTTCTCTTCTTGACGATCATAGACAGAGAGCGCAGGTAAATCGGTAATTCCTCCCCTTGTCTTGAGATATCTTGCGTCATACCTACCTGCTATATTTTTCGGACTATAAGACGTACCTCATGTTTAGAGATGATTTATTAAAAATAAAAATTTTAATAATACCTTCGGACCTTCGAAAATTCACCCAAAATTTGACTCCATTTTTCTATGTAAGAAAGCGCGTCTGATAGTACAAAAAATAATATATATGCTCATTTTTAAATATTGTAAAATTGTATTGATGAATGTTTCTATTTATACAATTTATTAAATTTTAATATGATTTATATATTATATTAAATTTAATAAATTTAGTACATTATTTTCCCCATATATTTTTTAATTAATTTTAAATTAATAAATGACATTAATTTAATCAAAGAAAATAACAGATAATAGTGTAGTGCATAGTTCAAGTCGTTTGAAATAGTGGATGGGCATAGTCAGGTTGGTAGGGGCCGCCCGCCCACCCCACCTTTGTTCGCATACTTTTTTCATTGGATATAGATGTTTTATATTGTTTAAACTATTTCAAGAAAAGTGTTATCCTATGGAAAAACTATGCGAGCGAAGGTGGGGTGGGCGGGCGGCCCCTACCAACCTGACTATGCCCATCCACTATTTCAAATGACTTGAACTATGCACTACACTATTATCTGTTATTTTCTTTGATTAAATTAATGTTATTTATTAATTTAAGACTAATTAAAAAAATATATGTGAAAAATAATGTACTGCAGAGTTCAAGTCGTTGGTAATAGTGGATGGGCATAGTTTGGTTGGTGGGGGACATATAATAATATAATTTATATATTATATTAAATTTAATAAATTTTAATATGATTTATATATTATATTAAATTTAATAAATTTTAATATGATTTATAAATTATATTAAATTTAATAAATTTTAATATGATTTATATATTATATTAAATTTAATAAATTTTAATATGATTTATATATTATATTAAATTTAATAAATTTTAATATGATTTATATACTATATTAAATTTAATAAATTTTAATTAAAATATAATTCGTCCTCTATAACGGGCCACTGACCGATCATGGTCCTTCACCTTCTTTGTGTATTTTGATCACCTACTTTTCACCTTGTGTTTTCCACAACAATTCTAAACCAAACCGGTTGCAATTCATAACGAGTATAGACTTATTCCGTGAAATGTGTGAAATTAGTTATTAGGCGTGTGACTTTGAATTAATGCACGGGGTCAAGGATGTGAACTAGACGTTTTTTTTTAAATGTAATTTATTGTATTCTGTTATGAAATTTAATTGTTAATTGCTGCATGGTTAACCATGTACTTATGTAATTGTTATGGAATAACCACAAAACGCATCCTTGTTTAAACATTCAGCGAAATTGCAAGTCAATAAAAATCACAATGGCTATATTAAAGTTGTTTGGATGATTTCCTTCTTTCAAAATAATTATTTACATTAGACTCTACTCTACAATTAGAGTATCCCATATACACGTTGAGTATAAAATGACATATTTCATTTGCAAGGTAACTTTCATAGAGTTTGGGGAAAATAGTACAAAACCAGAGGCTATGTTAAACTTGTTTGAATTATTTACACCTTTCAAGACGATTATTTACATTAGAGTATCCTATATACACGTTGAGTATAAAATGGCATATTTCATTTGCATGGTAACTTTCATAGAGTTTGGGGAAAATAGTCAAAAACCAGAGGCTATGTTAAACTTGTTTGAATTATTTACATCTTTTAAGACGATTATTTACATTGAGTATCCCATATACACGTTTGCAGGGGAGCTTTCATAGAGTTTGGAAAATTGTATAAACAGGTTAAGTTGAAAATTAAGAATGAGTATGCAAGTTTGGATAAATGTAGGTAGATTTTATTGGAATACATATGCAATAAAGCAATTTATCTCAATTAACCGGCTGTTATTAAAGTTATTTATTTTAATTGGTTAAGATCGGAATTTTAAGGGCGTATATGCGAACTAACCGGTACCCCAAGTAATCCTAATGCTTTATATGTAAAAAAGTGACTGTACAAAATAAAATATTCTTGCCCGTACTCAGAAATTTCCAAAAACAAATGTCAAACACCTTGAATAGTGCTTGATTTGTGCTTTGACTACAGCTTTTGTTTAACTATTCAGTGTTTCCAATAGAGAGAATCTAAAGTAACTACATTCGCTAGATAATGTATTTATTGTGGATATAAAAATGAATACTTATGGGTTCAATTCGTGATTGAAATGTCAACGGTTTTCATCGAACTAGTGGGTAAACAGCTGATCTTTGTTATTGTTTGATCAGCTGATTAGATAAAAATTACATAGTTTTGATCACTTGGACAGTAACACATTTATTTACAAACATATTTTATTAAAACAGTTATAACTTAAGTTGTAGCTATTGAATATTACTATAAATTGGTAGCTATAATGAAAACATGTAGATGAAGCACCAAATGCAACTTGAAATTGTTAAACAAAAAGTTGAATTTTTAGCGAATTTTTAAAATTTCAATCACATTTATTTACAAACATATTTTATTAAAACAGTTATAACTTGAATTGTAGCTATTGAATATTGCTACAAATTATCAGCTATAATGAAAACATATAGATGAAGTACTAAATGCAAATTGAAATTGTTAAACAAAAAAATGAATTTTTAGAGAATTTTTTAAATTTCAATGACATTTATTTACAAACATATTATATTAAAACAGTTATAACTTGAGTTGCAGCTATTGAATATTTCTACAAATTGGTAGCTATAATGAAAACATGTTGATGAAGCACCAAATACAACTTTAAATTGTTAAACAAAAAAATGAATTTTTGGCGAATTTTTAAAATTTCAATCTCATTTATTTACAAACATATTATATTAAAACAGTTATAACTTGAGTTGTAGCTATTGAATATTGCTACAAATTGTTAGCTATAATGAAAACATGTAGATATAACATGAAATGCAATTTGAAATTGTTAAACAAAAAAATTAATTTTTGGAGAATTTTTAAAATTTCAATCTCATTTATTTACAAACATATTTTATTAAAACAGTTATAACTTGAGTTATATCTATTGAATATTGCTACAAATTATCAGTTATAATGAAAACATGTAGATAAAGCACCAAATGTAAGTTGAAATTGTTAAACAAAAAATTGAATTTTTGGCGAATTTTTAAAATTTTAATCACATTTATTTACAAACATATTTTATTAAAACAGTTATAACTTGAGTTGTGGCTATTGAATATTGCTACAAATTGGTAGCTATAATGAAAACATGTAGATGAAACACCAAATGCAAGTTGAAATTGTTAAACAAAAAATTGAATTTTTGGCGAATTTTTAAAATTTTAATCACATTTATTTGCAAACATATTTTATTAAAACAGTTATAACTTGAGTTGTAGCTATTGAATATTGCTACAAATTGTTAGCTATAATGAAAACATGTAGATGAAACATAAATTGCAACTTGAAATTGTTAAACAAAAAAATGAATTTTTGGCGAATATTTAAAATTTCAATCATGTTTATTTAGAAACATATTTTATTAAAACAGTTATAACTTGAGTTGTAGCTAATGGATATTGCTACAAATTGTCAGCTATAATGAAAACATGTAGATAAAGCACCAAATGTAAGTTGTAATTGTTAAACAAAAAATTGAATTTTTGGCGAATTTTTAAAATTGCAATCACATTTATTTACAAACATATTTTATTAAAACATTTATAACTTAAGTCGTATCTATTGAATATTGCTACAAATTGTCAGCTATAATGAACACATGTGGATGAAGCACCAAATGCAACTTGAAATTGTTAAACAAAAAATTAAATTTTTGGCGAATTTTTAAAAATTCAATCACATTTATTTGCAAACATATTTTATTAAAACAGTTATAACTTGAGTTGTAGCTATTGAATATTGCTACAAATTTGTAGCTATAATGAAAACATGTAGATCAAGCACCAAATGCAACTTGAAATTGTTAAACAAAAAATTGAATTTTTGGCGAATTTTTAAAATTTCAATCACATTTGTTTACAAACATATTTTATTAAAACAGTTATAACTTGAGTTGTACCTATTGAATATTTCTACAAATTGTCAACTATAATGAAAACATGTAGGTAAAGCACCAAATGTAAGTTGTAATTGTTAAACAAAATATTGAATTTTTGGCGAATTTTTAAAATATCAATCTCATTTATTTACAAACAAATTTTATTAAAACAGTTATAACTTGAGTTGTAGCTATTGAATATTGCTACAAATTGGTAGCTATAATGAAAACATATAGATGAAGCACCAAATGCAAGTTGAAATTGTTAAACAAAAAATTGATTTTTTGGGGAAGTTTAAAATTTCAATCACATTTATTTGTGCACAAATTTTATTAAAACAGATATTGTGGCTGTTAATAAACTTTTAATATATAACTAGACAAACCTTGCACATATTGTCACATATATGATGAGAAAATAAATTTTATGCGTGGTAATCTACACTAGATTTTAGTTCATTTTCTGCCACCAGACATCAGTTTCAGTGTTAGGTCACTTCTAGAACGACGCCTCGTTCTAAAAGTGACCTAACACTGAAACTGATGTCATTTGATTCGAAATTAGTCTAGATGGCGAGAAGAATACCAAAACTGTTTCAAGTTGAACACCGAAAAAGCTACAGTTTTTTTTTTGAAAATTTTATGTCATGTTATAAAGTTGTGGTTGATCTGACTCTTTTAATTCCAAAGAAAATTCCGAAAAAATATTGTTATACGACATCCCAGATAGTGTCTGCAGATATTTGCCAAATATGGTCGCAATCTGTTGTGCCATTTTCCCGGAATTTTGTTCACAGACATACAGACATACAGACAGACAGACAGACAGACAGACAGACAGACAGACAGACAGACATACATACATCCATACATACATACACACATACACACATACATACATACATACATACATCTTTACATACATACACATACACACATACACACATACACACATACATACATACATACATCTTTACATACATACACACATACATACATACATACATGCATCAAACGAAACGAAAATTGAATTTTTTTTTGCTAAATTGTTCACTCTTATAACTTCTTATATTTTTATATCCTTTACTACTAAGAAATGTACATATGTAAACACAAAACAGGCAGAAAAACCCCCAAGGGGGTCGATAGCCCAATGGTTTATATATACGGAAACTATACCCTTTTGGTATAATTTTTTTCTCGGAAAGTTATCGCACATTTCCACAATCTTAGTTTGAAAACGCGAAGACGTTTTCGGTAAAAAAATAATAATTCCTTTACATCAGTGATGTATTTGGAAAGTAAAAAATAAATTGTCCAATCAAAATCAGCTTCAGTCTGTTGGATAGACCAAATAAAAAATCTTACTGTATCGTACAGTATTCGCCTAAAACAAAAGACAACCCCATCCGATGATAAATTATAAAAGTGATTAAAAAAAACGTTAGAGATTCCAAAACTAGCCTCCGTTGTGTCAAAATTGGGGCCGTCCCAGAAGTGGTCAGGCACTGATTCCAGATAGAGTCGACATTTATTTAATAATATTTACGGCAGGTAAATGTATAAATATTTTATTCGATATTTATCTAGCAGTCTTTGTTTAAATAAAGATGTATACAAATTAAAAATCTTTTATTGCTGCAACGGGCCACTAGTATATTTATAACGCTGTAAATAAGATAGTGCGACATGTGTTGCATATCAAGTATCTTTAATACTACTTAAGGTCGTTTTATACAAGACAATTTTTTGACTCAAAAGTTAGTCAAGATAAGAAACAATTGTCTTGTATCATACAGCAAATTATTTGAAATATTGAATTGGATGGTAGATCGAATGGAAAAATAAAACGCGTTGTATTTGTCAAGGACTAATTGTATGGAAGGAGGATATATACATTCATTTCTTGAACAACTTTTGAGCTAAGAAATTGTCTTGTCTAAAACGACTTTTATAGGGAGAGAAAAACAATTTTTATTTTGGCTATTAGCCATACGCCTTTCCCTCGTACTACTATTACTTACTTACTTACTACGTATTAAATAAATTATAAAAAAATATAGTTATCACGATATCCTGTGAATTATTTATCAAAAACTATTATATACAATAATAATCAAAACTCAGAATAAACACGTCGTCAATGTCAAAGCTTATGTTTTGACGTTTGTTGCAAAATTAAAACAAGTGGATTTTTTATTTATTGATTTTTTTTGCACTGAATTTTTCATATTTTAGATTTATTATCCTTTAAACAATTCATCATATGTAAACTTGAGAGTGATTTTATTTGCAATGTCAGTGAATTTTTCCGCCAACGCGTTTTCTAGAGTAGGTTTAATTTCCTCTAGGAACAAATCAACATTTTCATTGATCAACTCATTGGTTACAGCACCTAGAACTGGATCTCCGTTGAATAAATTTTCTAAACGTAGACTACTTCCTCCTAAACGCACTTTTATCTTCATTTTATCAAACTTTATGTACTCCTTCCCATCTTGGATGATTTTGTAGCCTTTCATTAGACCTTCAGCTAGATAATTACCTAGAAAAATAAGTAAATTTATATTATACTCACAAAAGGGACTGTAAACATTACTAAGTCATAAAATTAAAAAAATAATATCAATGTAGCAATATGTAGTTAATATAAATATATTTTAAGTTTTTTTTTTAATTAAAAATTTATCTGTATGTTTGTTTGTTAATAAATTGGGGAATAAACTTATTATTATTATTTTTAATAACTAAATTCTCTCAGAAGGGACTGTAAACATTACTAAGTCATAAAATTAAAAAAATAATATCAATTTAGCAATATGTAGTTAATATAAATATATTTTAAGTTTTTTTATAATTAAAAATTTATCTGTATGTTTGTTTGTTAATAAATTGGGGAATAAACTTATTATTATTATTTTTAATAACTAAATTCTCTCAGAAGGGACTGTAAACATTACTAAGTCATAAAATTAAAAAAATAATATCAATGTAGCAATATGTAGTTAATATAAATATATTTTAAGTTTTTTTTTAATTAAAAATTTATCTGTATGTTTGTTTGTTAATAAATTGGGGAATAAACTTACTATTATTATTTTTAATAACTAAACTAAATGCTATGATATATGGACATGATACACACGCCAGATAAGTAGTCGAATAGTTGGTTCGCTGTAGTTAATATAAATATATTTTAAGTTTTTTTTTAATTAAAAATGTATCTCTATGTGTGTTTGTTGAAAAATGAGAGAATAAACTTATTATTTTTATTATTATTAATAACTACATTAAATGATATGATTCGACATGATACAGACGCTAAACAACCAGTCAAATAGTTGGTTCCCTGTAGTTAATATAATTATATATAATTATATATTATATATATATATATATATATTATATATATATATATATATATATATATATATATATATATATATAGCAAGAGTATCAACGGTATGGCTTTCGCAAGCCCCTTTTACTGCGGTTTGTCTTGGTCAATGTAATACGGGCAGTGGGTAGGTTGGATACACGGTATGTAATGTTCAGGTGATTACCCAATTACATCATTGCGTTAACTATAGATAATCTTCTTCTTTATGTTTGTGTTTCATTTCACTCCAATCCATTTTGGAAATCACAAGGTTTTTGACATTTGTGTTGGCATATTTTGTCACAATGGTATTTTAAATTTATCCATTCTATAGCTTACGGGACCTATAAAGTTTATGGGATGTTGGTGAATTCGGGCAATAGTCTTCTAATTCATAGTTTCTATGATAATTATGATACCAATTTGCAATCATCTACAGCTATGAAACAAATCGAATAAGTCAATCTACTTACTGAAATTCCCATAAATAGGTCCTCGTCCTTTCAAAGTGATAAATAACACTTTCATATCCAACTCATAATTCCCAGAAAATTGTAATTTTGGAATGGTGACTTTGAAATAGAACTTGTTTTGCGGTATATTAGCTCTGAAAATTAATTATTTTAAATAAAACAGTTTGGGAAAAATTGGTTTATGTGTATACTAAGCAAGATAATTAAAATATTTGTAATAGAATCAATTAAAACACATGTTCTTGTTTTTTATATCACACTGCAGCCTATGTTTAGTCTTGATCAGCGTCAAACTGTGCAAGTTATTATTGGGAAACAGCGAGGACAGTAAAAAAAACTGCTTTTTAATATATCAATATATTTCGCTCGTTAAATTTCGAGCATCATAGTTTCCTTGTTGATTAACTCTGTTTAGTAAGTTAACACCATATTTATATATACCATGTTTAATGAATTATAAACCCCTTTGTACTATTGTAGATTATCCTGATGATGCTCGAAATTTAACGAGCGAAATATAGTTTTTTTTTACTGCCCTCGCTGTTTCCCAATAATAACTTGCACATAATTAACTTTCGGCGAATAAATACAACAATATATATGTATATATATACATCCATTAACGACAAAAAATACAGATAATTGTTAATTATTATCATCATGTGGAAGATATGTAGGAGTAGAGGAGAGATAAAAGCAGAAATTCTTTTTCGTATCAAAAATCGCCCCCTACTTTAGGGACATCCTGTATATTGTAGCATTTCCCTTTCGAAAGGTGACATGATGTATTTTCATTTGTTTTGGATTATCCTACAGGTATAAGGTTTAAAAATAAATCGGTTTCTGCCGAAGCTGACATAAAAGCCGAAATCCGGTTTCGGTCTCGCATCAAAAACTCGTTTTCAGGCAGTATTTATTGTATTTTTTATAATTATTATTAAATAAAAAATACATTACAAAGTAAACGCCTCGACCATCAATCAATTATAAACATTTTACTATGTCTAGAGGGATATACTTACTTTATTTCTAATATTTCAAACAATGACGACCCTAGTACTTTTAAATCGGTAATATTTGACTGCACCGCCGATCGTAATTTGATAGTATCCAATAATAGAGGCTCCATTGGGGGTACATCCAGCTCCGGAATACCTTCGCGTAGTTTCGGTTTTAGTTGTTCTATGGTATTAGCAATACATCTTGACAAATTGGGATCATTCGAGTTACACACGTGAATATAATCCGCTAAAAAATAGCAATTTACAATAAAACAACTATTAATATCCAGCACCGTTTACGTCCCATTTAAAGACATTAATACAATATTTTCATAAGTTATAACTTTTCCATACAATTCCATTATATGATATGTAGAGATAGTCATTTTTATTCTTCCTTCATATTTAATTAATACTAAATATTATATATATATATATATATATATATATATATATATATATATATATATATATATTAATTTATATCCCCATAAAGATAAATTTTTTTTAGAAATTTTTGAGCCCCAAAACTACTAAACATGAACTTTAAAAAAAAGTCAATTATGATCGTCGTTAATACAAATATTGGCAATGAACTTTTAGAAAATAAAAAAATTATAATCGGTTGGTCATCATGCAGAATAAATGAAAAAAATTGTCCAATAAAATGCTTTAACTGCCAACATTTTGGTAATTTTTCATCAGATTGCAAGGGACAAAAAAGAAAACAGAAATGTCTAAATTGTGGAGAAGATAATCACAAAACTAAAAAGCTGTGAGGCTTTTCTATATCTATAGATTCACTATTTATTGTTTTTTGTTGTTGTTGCCATATTCAGCTATGCATAACCGGAATATAAAATTTTCCCATGCAAATAACTTAAGAACATATTTTGTTTAAACTTTTTGAAGTAATAATAAGACAATTTATATAGACAATTTATATAGACAATTTATTATTATTATTATTATAATTATAATCGAAATAGACACAAACAATTTTAAATCACACTAGTCACAACCAATAATTCAGACTGCACTAATTTTCAAAATAAATATGATAAATTACACTGTGTACGGATTATTTAATTGCAGTGATTTATACAAACAAAAAAAAACTCTTCTAATACTCTACAGGTTTAACAATAATTCCCCGAACGAATTACATAACGAGTTTGCAGGCGCCTATATGCACAATTAACAGTTTACCTTGTGTCAATGATAAATAAAATCGTTTTAATACAACTTTTTTCATACTTACGTATTTTTGCTTCCACAGAAAAGACCGCGAAGGCAAATATTATAACAAAAATTGCGCACATTGTGTGTGGTATGATGTATGTAATGATATTGGAAAGATTGCGGGTGTAATCACGCCACTTATATATTCGATATTCGATTTGATCGCCTTGGGATGTCTGCATGAGCTGCATACAATATTTGTTGAATGTACAGAATTTTAATTATCAAGTGATTTATATGCACAACGCTACTTATATTTTGAATTTATTTTTATTGTTTGTTTAATAATAGACCAAGTAATGGATTTAGAGTAACTATTATTATTTTATGAGGTTGTTTGTTAATACTTTTAAGGTATTGTTTACAAATCATTGTTTAAAAATAGTTCTGTTACAACTAACAATGTGGAGTTGCAGGGAACATCAACGACTTCAAATGTTTAATAATAATAAAAATCATAATAATAATAATAAATTGTCTTTATTTACTTTTCAAATACAATTTAACAATTTGACATTAGAACAATACAACATTGAAAAAGAAAACGGCGGTTTTCAGGTGATTGTACATCTTATATAAAGGGAGGTTTCACAATGGGCCCATTTTGAGGCCTGAGTGTCTGTAGCTATGCTACCCTCCAGCCAACTATCCAGTACTATCCAGAACATCTTATACAAGATGGCTTTTCAAAACCACCTTGCTAGTATGTGTGTGTATATATGTATATATATATATATATATATATATATATATATATATATATATATATATACATATATACACACACATACATACAAGCCTAATTAACCTATTTCATAAAGTTAGTGGAGTATATGTATTTTATCTATACTATAATCAATCTTATATGAATGTTTCAGCAACAATTTTTCAGATAGTTTTATTTTAATTCTTAATTTAAATACACTCAGGACATAGTAGAACGGAATGAGGTCAAATATCTGGGAAATTGTATGAATGCAAGGAATACATCTAGCGCACATATACCAGAGATATATACGTTAGAAGAAGCAAATGATCTTTTAAGGTTGTATGAAACAAGACAATTTCTTGACTAAAAAGTTAGTCAAGATTCGAGACAATCTAAATTGTCTCGTATCATACAGCAAATTATTTGAAATATTGTATTGGATGGTAGATCGAATGGAAAAATAAAACGCGTTCTATTTGTCAAGGACAAATTGTATGGGAGGAGGATATATGAATTCATTTGTTGAACAACTTTTGAGCTAAGAAATTGTCTTGTCTAAAACGACCTTTAGAAATTGTCTTATCTAAAACAACCTTTAGAGAGAGTATACAGTATAGGGATGAATATTTCGGCTTTTTTTTATATTTTGAATCATACAATCCAGAAACTGTATCACAAATGTATTTTTTTTTCAGAAACTATTTTTATAGCTCAATGAACAACTTTTTTAACATGAATGATAATTTCGAGCAGAGCAGAAATGTTTACAAACAAGAAGCGCGATTAAATAAATTACGGAACTTGCAAATCAGCCGGACCAAATAAATTATGCAATAATAATAGTAATTACCGCAGTATATAACATTGCCAAGAGTAAAAATTTAGTGCGTCAATTAATTACAAATTAGCGCGTGTTTTGATAGACTAAACCAGTTCTCTTCACTTCAAATGCGATATATTGAATCAAATAATTTATTTATTATTGAGACCAGGTTTTGCCTATTCTAAATTTCCTGCTCTTGTTTATTTGCCCGAGTATGAAAACGCATCACAAAATAAACGAAATAAATGTTTGTATTGGAAAATCATACACATACACGAAATAAAATCAGTTGGTATTTTTATTGGAATAATTTTGTATGGATAATATTAGCATAATAGTATCTTATCTTTTTTAAACTGTATATTTTTTAAATTTATATTTTAAGTTGTATTGTAATATTATATTTTTAAATTAAATTGTATTATTATTTTAAATTTCTATATGTATATGACTTGTGTAAATATGAATAACAGCACCAATAAAATTATGATTATGATTATGATTATACAGCCAGTTTTGGTTTTAATAATTGCGCAACTAACCAAAACATTGGTTGTAATTTGTGGGTATGTAATCAAATAGTAAGGTTGGCAAGATGAAATCAATGAGATGTCTCACCAAAACTATTTACTAGAACTCGTATCTTCTGTACTACTAATATAACTAATATAGACAAAAATTGAAAAAACATTTTCAGCCAGATCTATCCTTAACTTATATTTGTTTTTTGCCATAATTTTTAAAATGTTTACTTTCAATTTTATTTCAGACGAGCAGCACATATATTTCTCACTTTTTCTTAAATTATTGATCATTATCTCACATTTTCTGTTATTTTCTCATATTTGCATCTATTTACCCACATTTACCCACGTTATCTGACGTTTTCCCAAATTTCCTCACATTTCCTTAAATTTTCTCACATTTCCTTACATTTTCCGACATATTCTCATATTTTCCCACATTATCCCACATTTAATCATAATCATAATCATAATCATAATCATAATCATAATCATAATCATAATCATAATCATAATCATAATCATAATCATAATCATAATCATAATCATAATCATAATCATAATCATAATCATAATCATAATCATAATCATAATCATAATCATAATCATAATCATAATCATAATCATAATCATAATCATAATCATAATCATAATCATAATCATAATCATAATCATAATCATAATCATAATCATAATCATAATCATAATCATAATCATAATCATAATCATAATCATAATCATAATCATAATCATAATCATAATCATAATCATAATCATAATCATAATCATAATCATAATCATAATCATAATCATAATCATAATCATAATCATAATCATAATCATAATCATAATCATAATCATAATCATAATCATAATCATAATCATAATCATAATCATAATCATAATCATAATCATAATCATAATCATAATCATAATCATAATCATAATCATAATCATAATCATAATCATAATCATAATCATAATCATAATCATAATCATAATCATAATCATAATCATAATCATAATCATAATCATAATCATAATCATAATCATAATCATAATCATAATCATAATCATAATCATAATCATAATCATAATCATAATCATAATCATAATCATAATCATAATCATAATCATAATCATAATCATAATCATAATCATAATCATAATCATAATCATAATCATAATCATAATCATAATCATAATCATAATCATAATCATAATCATAATCATAATCATAATCATAATCATAATCATAATCATAATCATAATCATAATCATAATCATAATCATAATCATAATCATAATCATAATCATAATCATAATCATAATCATAATCATAATCATAATCATAATCATAATCATAATCATAATCATAATCATAATCATAATCATAATCATAATCATAATCATAATCATAATCATAATCATAATCATAATCATAATCATAATCATAATCATAATCATAATCATAATCATAATCATAATTTTATTGGTGCTGTTGATCATATTTACACAAGTCATATACATATACATATACAATTTTAAATAATAATATTACATATTTTATAAATTTGCCCACATTTCTCAGATTTTCCAAAATCTACCCACATTTTCTCACATTTTCCCACATGTTCTCACATTTAGCCACGTTATCTCATGTTTTCCCTGATTTTCTCACATTTCCTTAAATTTTCCCACGTTTTCTTACATTTTGTCACATCTTGTCACATTTTCCCACATTATCCCACATTTGCCCACATTTCTCAGATTTTCCAAAATCTACCCAATTTTGTTTACATTTTCCCACATGTTCTCACATTTACCCACGTTATCTCACGAAACGTGCAAAAATAAAAAAGTTTTATTAAATTTTTTCCATACTTTTGTGACACTCTCTATGCATATTTTTCTTAGAAATAAATATAGATGCTTTTTAAATTATATCTCTTTGGTGTAAAACACCCAGTATTTGAATTTCTATATGTTAAAGTTGTCAAAAGTGAGGTTGGAATTATAGATTAGAAATTAACTCGAGAGTTATCTGCTTTATACAACCGAGAATTAATGTTTTATTGAATTTTTTCCATACTTTTGTGACACTCTCTATACATATTTTTCTTAGAAATAAATATAGATGCTTTTTAAATTATATCTCTTTGGTGTAAAACACCCAGTATTTTAATTTCTATATGTTAAAGTTGTCAAAAGTGTGGTTGGAATCATGGATTAGAAATTAACTCGAGAGTTATTTGCTTTATTCAACCGAGAATTAAAGTTTTATTGAATTTTTTCCATACTTTTGTGACACTCTCTATACATATTTTTCTTAGAAATAAATATGGATGCTTTTTAAATTATATCTCTTTCGTGTAAAACACCTAGTATTTTAATTTCTATATGTTAAAGTTGTCAAAAGTGTGGTTGGAGTCATGGATTAGAAATTAACTCTCTGTTATCTGCTTTATACAACCGAGAATTAATGTTTTATTGAATTTTTTCCATACTTTTGTGACACTCTCTATACATATTTTTCTTAGAAATAAATATAGATGCTTTTTAAATTATATCTCTTTGGTGTAAAACACCCAGTATTTTAGTTTCTATATGTTAAAGTTGTCAAACGTGAGGTTGGAATCATGGATTAGAAATTAACTCGAGAGTTATCTGCTTTATTCAACCGAGAATTAAAGTTTTACTGAATTTTTTCCATACTTTTGTAACACTCTCTATACATATTTTTCTTAGAAATAAATATAGATGCTTTTTAAATTATATCTCTTTGGTGTAAAACACCCAGTATTTTAATTTCTATATGTTAAAGTTGTCAAAAGTGAGGTTGGAATCTTGGATTAGAAATTAACTCGAGAGTTATCTGCTTTATTCAACCGAGAATTAATGTTTTATTGAATTTTTTCCATACTTGTGTGACACTCTCTATACATATTTTTCTTAGAAATAAATATAGATGCTTTTTAAATTATATCTCTTTGGTATAAAACACCCAGTATTTTAATTTCTATATGTTAAAGTTGTCAAAAGTGTGGTTGCAATCATGGATTAGAAATTAACTCGAGAGTTATCTGCTTTATTCAACCGAGAATTAAAGTTGTATTGAATTTTTTCCATACTTTTGTGACACTCTCTATACATATTTTTCTTAGAAATAAATATAAATGCTTTTTAAATTATATCTCTTTGGTGTAAAATACCCAGTATTTTAATTTCTATATGTTAAAGTTGTCAAAAGTGTGGTTGGAATGATGGATTAGAAATTAATTCGAGAGTTATTTGCTTTATTCAACCGAGAATTAAAGTTTTATTGAATTTTTTCCATACTTTTGTGACACTCTCTATACATATTTTTCTTAGAAATAAAAATAGATGCTTTTTAAATTATATCTCTTTGGTGTAAAACACCTAGTATTTTAATTTCTATATGTTAAAGTTGTCAAAAGTGTGGTTGCAATCATGGATTAGAAATTAACTCGAGAGTTATCTGCTTTTTTCAACCGAGAATTAAAGTTTTATTGAATTTTTTCCATACTGCGTCACACTCTCTATACATATTTTTCTTAGAAATAAATATAGATGCTTTTTAAATGTTATCTCTTTATATATATGTATATATATATATATATATATATATATATATATATATATATAGGGTGTCACAAAAGTGGAATAAATTCAAGAAAACTGTTAGACTCGGTTGTATCTATTTATTTTTCTTTTCAAGGATGTTAGTAGAAATTAAAATATAGATGCTTTTTCAATTATATCCCTTTGGTATAAACCTGCTAGTATTTTAATTTCTACTAACGTCCTTGCAAAGAAAAATAACTAGATTAGAAATAAACTCTTTATATTTGCTTTATACAACGGAGTCTAGAAGTTTTATTGAATTTTTTTCTATACTTTTGTGACATTCTGTATACATATGTTTCTTAGAAATAAAGAAATAAATATAGATGCTTTTTAAATTATATTCTTTTGGTGGAAATCACACAGTATTTTATTTTCTACTAACATCCTTGAAAAGAAAAATAACATGCTTTGTTCCAATTAAACCTGTCACATCCTATCTTAGTCATAGGAAGGTCAATGTTAACTCAATTAGAGCCATCAGCCAACACCATACTTACTTACAATAACAAAAATGTATATTAGTTCCAGTTAATCAAGTTTGTAAACATATATACATATATATATATATATATATATATATATATATATATATATATATATATATATATATATATATATATATATATATATATATATGATTGATAAGTTTCAGAAGAAGAAAAAAACGTTTTATGACTGAAATAATCGAAATAAACCCGTTTTTTTGGAAAATCTGTATGTGTATCTGTGTTTCGGGAAAACGTATTGCGACCAAATTTGAAAATCGACTGAAAACCGGAGCTATTTGAAAAAATGTTGAAACATTTGGGAAATTCTCGTTAATTTGAGAACATGTGGGATAATGTAAAAAAATGTGGGTAGATTTTGGAAAATCTGAATATATATATATATATATATATATATATACATATATATATATACATATATATAGCATTATAATTTAGCAAAAATAAAGGAATAAAGTGTTTGTAATCCTCTCACTATTTAAATTGTCTAATTACTTAAAGGTTAATAATTTTTAAGATTTATGCTGAAAATAATAATTAATAAATAAAATCATAAATTAGACAGTCCAAAAATCAGTTTAAATAATTAATATTTTGTATTAGTAGTGCTCACGACATAAGAATTTTCACTTCAGTAAGTCGTGAGTACTAATAATACAAAATATTAATTATTTATATATATATATATATATATATATATATATATATATATATATATATATATATATATATATATATATATATATATATATATATATATATATATAGTAATAAATTAGATACATTAAATCAGTTTAAATAATTAATATAAATATATAAGTAATTTTTCAGTCAAAGTCAAAGTTTTGTATATCCGCCGACGGCGTTTCCTTCCAAAAATTAACACCGATTATTCACCAACAAAGAGAATTGTTGTGTAACATTTGTTTATCTCTGGTCGCTTTTAATACGCGTGCAATTAAACTGAGGATGATTAAGATCGTCTGGTATAAATAAAAACATCCATCAAAGTGCATTGTGGTCGATTTTTCAGACGTAGGTAAAGCAATTAACAGCGCCACTTGCGGGTTTTCACGTACATTTATATATAAATATGCTGCGATTTGTTGCATTTTCCAGTCGCAATTAAAAGCGGAAGGTCCAAGCCTGTTGTTGCATTATCATGGGCGCTGTTTCTATTTATGCTGTTCTGGGTGTTATGCTGATTGGGATTTGTAATGCCGCGACCATACGTAAGTCAAAAATTCTATATTGTAACTGGCTATCAACCAACTAGATATATTAAAAGTAAATTACGTACAAATAACTTATAAAATTAATAATAATGTTATGTTATGTAGACATAAAATAATAAAATAATAAATAAGAAGTTAATTTCACATATATTGTTAACAAAATGTTGAATGTTCGCTGAAAATAATAATTAATAAACAAAGTTATAAATTAGACAGATTAAATCAGTTTAAATATTTTGTATTATAAGTGCTCACGATACAAAAATGTTCACTTACCATAATAATTAATTAATTAATGAATTAATTAATTTTATTATTTATACATTAATCATACCTCAGATATTAATATGCAGAAACATTTTATATGTTTAAAAATGCAAATACCAAATTAATTCATTCGAAAATGTTCCGCTGAAATCGTTTCACACAATAGTCGTCAATTCAATATTTCCAATTTCTTCATTCCACTTCTCATCAGTTACTATTTTTCTATTCCAACAAAACTCTCCAAAACCAAAATTTACTTACTGAAGTACGCAAAATTGACTGGTGGGACGAGTGAGCAGCCTTAAAGGGAGGTTTCACAATGGGCCCATTTTGAGGTCTAAGTGTCCTCCAGCCAACTATCCAGAACTATACAGAACTACTGAAGTGAACATTCTTATACTACTAATAATACAAAATATTAATTATTTAAACTAATTTGATGTGTCTAATTTATTACTTTATTTATTAATTATTATTTTCATCATAAACCTTAAAAATCTTAACCTTTAAGTTATTAGACAATTTAAATAGTGAGATGACTGTAAAGATCACTTTATTCCTTTATTTTTGCTAAATTATAATGCCGCCCCCGTGCAGGGAACTCATTGCACGCTCGCTAGGACCGGCTTTGCCATTAGACTTATTTGAGACTATGTGAAAGCTAAAATCTATTATCGTAGAATCCACCAACGATTCAAGTACTAAGTACTAAGTAAAAATATCAAAGCTGTTATTCGCGAAATACAGCCGCAAATATGCGAAAACATGATAAAAAAATGTATCAAAAAATGACCATTTGTAGGTTGAACCGAAGCGTACATTTGACAAAATATGTATTTCATTATTAAACTCAGAGTTTGTGCTTTAGATTAAAATAAAAATATCACCACTTTTCAAAAAAATATATCGTTTTTCTATTTATTTAATATTACATCTTTTGTTCGATAATCCTATCTTAAAATAAAATTCACAACAATCTTAATTCTTCATTGCACCCCAATTGCACCAGTAGACATCATCAGGGGGTGATGGCATTCCAGTGCATCCTGAGCGCAGGGATCTATGAGTGAGGTTCTCTGTCTACCTCACTCTCAGATCCCTGCTAAAATCAAATTTACTGGTTGTATAGATATTAAATTAAGAAAAATATAAGAATGCCTAAGTAAGGGCTAATACCTTAATTTTTACTTTAGTAAAATATGTTATAAACAAAGTATTTGTTATAAAAAAAATAGCTCGCGCTAGTTGGCGGTATAATTCTCCCGCGAAAAAAAAGTACAGCTGTGAGATCATCATGAATAGTACGATGATCAACTTCTACAATACTTTAAGTCACAAATTGTGAAATAATAATATACAACTTGCCATTTCTTTGAATTACAAATCACTATTCTTCACCTATGTTACATAATATTGCTTTGCCATCCATCTTTCTCATATTTTATTTATTATAATAATTATAATTAAGATAAATTAAAAAATTAAAAACTAGAAAAGTTTATATATTGTCTTTGGGATTCAAGTAAATTAAAATCAAAGACATAAATTTATGTAAGCGTACATTTACATATTAGTAATATAGATATATTATATTTTCTTTGGGATTTAAGTCAATTAAAATCAAAAATATAATTTATGTAAGTGTTTACATATTATTCATATAGAGCTAGATTTAGATCTTAATAGATCTCGTCAGTGTAACTCAGCAGTGAGAATGTCATCTGATCTCAAGGGGTAAAAAATAGTGATAGTGATATACAACTTGTACATTTCTTTGAATTACAAATCACTACTCTTCACCTATGTTACATAGAAAAAATTATAGTAAATTACTTTTATTCATAATGTTCATGTTGAAACGACCTCCGCTAGAGAATCCCCTGTTATTTTATTTATTGGATAATTGCGGTACAATTAGAGTAAATCATGCATACAGTAAAATATGCAACTGGAAAATGCTTCATTTACCTTGAGGTTTCAATTTTTAAACACACTTATTATACAAACGATAATTGTAGTCATACAAGTTGTCTGCAGACTGAATTAAGTATAAATATGCAGATCTACCGCAATGAATCACCACACACCACAAACGAGTTAATTAAAGCTATTACACTAACAAATATTTATATATATATATATATATATATATATATATATATATATATATATATATATTTATATATTTATTTACTTATTTACATTTATTATATTTACTGTATTACATTTAATAATTTGAATTTACAGTAATTAACATTAGCCATATTTACGTACCTAAGTGCCTAGGTATGTGCGTACATAATTATAAATTAACTATTTCTTAATTTTTATATATACAATATTTTTGAAAAATTTTGCGTTTAGCCTTTGTAAAGTACTGTGAAACATTGATCGATTTCCCATTAAATTTGCATACATGAATAAATTTGGATTAATAAATTTTCTGCATTGTATTTTAAATAATTTATTATTCTTTGTGTTTTGAATTTCTGTTGGTAAAAAATTGAAGCATTTTGGTGCCATATAGTTGAAATAGATAAAATTTATGCTGCGTTTATTAGTTGGAATTTTTATATTTGCATTCAATTTACTTTTGGTTTCATATTTATGAGAGATGTGTTCTAGAATATTTATGTTTTTATGCATGTATATACATAAGTTTATTTCATAGAACGTTCTAATATATATATATATATATATATATATATTTCATTAATATTTGCAGCCAATTATATTCAAATCTGCCATCGATCTGATCCGAATGTGAGCAAATGCATTCTGGAATCTGTAGAGGCGCTACGCCCTAAACTCAAAGCTGGCATTCCGGAATTGGATGTACCAGGCTTGGAGCCGTTCAAAATCAAGAAAATTGAAGTAATCAGAGGTGGCGAAGGTCGACATTTTCAACTGGAGCTGAACGATGTCGAGGTGTTTGGAGCAAGTGACTTCGACGTGCAAAAATTAAAGTAAATATTAATTAAAAATTTATATACGAAATGTTCTAATTCCATATAAGTTATAATTTTTGTTTCAGTTTTATCTTTTTAATTCTTTACAAAAATTGTTGCTTTTTATAAAAATCACATTACTATTATTTGCAATTTGATTTGCCAGATCTATAGGAATTATGCAAATATGAAAATAGTTAGGGAAAGACTGCAGGGAAAGCGGGGGAAAGGCACAAAATGAACATATTACTTTAAAATCAATATTTCACTCTTTGGGTTAGAGTTTTATCAGGATTTAAAACAGTTTAATAAAAAATTATAGCATAAACTGAAATATTAGAGGCTGAACCAGAAGGGTTTAAATTACAACATATAAGTCATCACAGTAAAAACTTATTTAAAAAGTTGTTTAAAAACTTATTGAAAAACTTATTTAACATTCTTATTAAGAATCTTATTAAAAAAAACTTATTAAAACACTTATTGAAAAACTTATATAAATGTTCATTATATATCTTTGTGTTGTTATTATATCATCTGTAATTGGTTTCTGTTAAACTGTAGATGTCTATATTAAATAAATAAATAAATAAATAAATAAATAAAATAAATAAAAGAACTTATAAAAAACTTATTAGAAAACTTATTAAAACACTTATTAAAATAATGATTAAACAATTTAATTAAAAAACTTATTAAAAAACGTATCCAAGACTTATTAAAAACGTTATTAAAAAACGTATTAAGAAACGTATTAAAATATTTAGGCTATCACAGTAAAAACTTATTAAAAAATTTAGTAAAAAACTTATTAAAACACATATTAAAATACTTATTAAAACACTTATTAAGAAACTTATTAAGAAACTTATTAAATAACTTATTAAAAAATTTATTAAAACACTCAAATAGCGATACATCTAAAAGCCTTCTAAAGACAAAGTTAGGGCGTGATTTGTTGTTCGAGGCCTCTTAGCATCGTGGGGTGAAACACGTACGTAGTGGCGAAAGTGGCAG
Source organism: Lordithon lunulatus (assembly GCA_963942505.1). NCBI lineage: Eukaryota > Metazoa > Arthropoda > Insecta > Coleoptera > Staphylinidae > Lordithon > Lordithon lunulatus. The sequence continues at coordinate 4,827,157 of OZ012667.1, forward strand.
ATTGCTATGATAGCTTAACCCTGGTATTCACCAACGTTCCATAAATGCATCAATAGCTATTGAACCCATAGGTATTCGTTGTTATAGCAACAATAAATACATTTTCTAGTTACTTTAGATTCTCTCTATTGGAAACACTGAATAATTAAACAAAAGCTCTAATCACAAACGCTATTCAAGATGTTTGACATTTGTTTTGACATATTCTGTCACAATGACGTTGTCAATTTATCTATTCAATAGCTTATGGGACCTATAAAGTTTATTAGATGTTGGTGAATGCGGGCATATATAATTAATAATTGTCCTTGCTCATCTGATGTCTATGCTTTCTCAGGACTTTTAAATCCTGATGAAACTAGAAACGAAAGAGCGAAATATCGATTTTAAGAAAAGAAGTTTCTTTTATGCCATTACACCGCCTTCTCAATAGGCTGTTCGTAACTGTTTTTTTGACGAAAACTACCCTCTGAATAATATGAAAATTGTTTAATAAAGGAGATGAATAAAACTACTATGTTTTTTACCACTTAAGTGGTAAAAAACATAGTAGTTTTATTCATCTTCTTTATTGAAAATGAATTACCACGTAGTAGACGCCAAAACCAGAAAATAGTTTAGTTTGAAGTACTTAATTATCTCAATTATTCGTAGATTGGACGTTCCTAACCACACATACAGAATACAAGCACGTTTCCCAATACTACGCCTAGTTGGCACTTACTCTATTGACGCGAAAATATTGTCGTTGCCAATTAAGGGAAGTGGAAAATTCGAAGCGAATGGAAGTATGTAGTAATTATTATATAAATAATAACACATAATTTAATTCATATATCTCTTGTAGCAAAGTGCGAGGGTACAGGTATTCTGAAAGGTGTAATCGTACAGGACAATGGTTTCCCCACCATGCACTTCACTGAACTCCCATTGGATATTCACGTTGAGGATTACACTTTAAAGTTTGACGGGCTTTTTGGTGGAGACAAAACTTTAAGTAATAAAATATATCTTTTGGTTTTAGCTACACATACAGGCGCGATGTTACGACACTTGTCATCTTATAGTGCGATATGTTTATCAAATCAAAATTTCTCGCACAAAAAATGTAGATTTGTTTGCGGGCAAATGTTTGCAAACAACATGTGCAAGCATATATAGGTCTGCAGTAGGCTTTAGTAAATCGCTACTCTTGCTTTGCGAATGTAGATGGGTTATTTCATGTCAAATCGACCAATAGTTGGAATCGACCCCATTGAATTTTGACGAAATTTGGTCAAAACGTTTCTTTTATCACAAAACAAAGATTTGCAAACACAATCGGGTTATATAATTTCTTATATAACGCGATTGCACGTATTTTGCCATTTGTTGTAATGTTGTAATGTAACAATTGGCAAATTATTTATTATTATTTATTATATAAGAAATTATATAACCCGATTTCGTTTGCAAATCTTTGATTTGTGATAAAGAAAAAACGTTTTGATCAAAATTCGTCAAAATTCTGACTCCAGAGAAAAAGATGGGGAATTTTCGATGCTCCTGTCTTGTTTAAGTACAAATTTATAACAATTTCTGATTTTATTTTTAGGTGCGGCTGTTGATCAACTAGTTGTGCAGAATAAAGCTGAAATAATGCGGGTCGCCATGCCTGTAGTAGCCGAGAAAGCATCTGAAATCATATTGGAAATTGCGAACAAAATCACAAAGAACTTCAACTACGAGGAAGTGTTTCCAGAATAATAAAAGTATAGTGCTAGTAAAAATATAAATAGGATTAGTCTTGATATGGTAATAAATCAGATAGATAATATCAAAAAAAAAAATTATATAATTCAGTTTAGAATGTGTGTTATATGTAAAAACAATTAATAATTATATAATTCAGTTTAGAATGTGTCTTATATGTAGATTAAAGCTCGGTTGAAACCATAGTGTAATATATATTATATATTACAATATGGTTGAAACTAAGTCAATTTCAAAGGGCGATTATCCACCATAACAGGGGTGCCCAAAGCGGCGACCGTGTAACTATACCTAGTTGCATGTAGAAATATGGTTTTATTTATAAACTTAATATAAAATAATAATAAACTTTGTAATAACACACAAAGTTTATTATTATTTTATATTAAGTTTATAAATAAACTTGATTTTGAATATATATATATTAGTATTATCAATGTTTTTTTTAAAGTTAAATTATTTTAGGCTTTACAATACTACTTTTTTATGATCACCTAATACATACGATGTTGTTAGACAGCCTCCTATAATTTAATAACAGATTCGCAATAAATACAATCAAGTTCTGAATTTATAATTAATATTCTAAGGTATTATTTATCTATTTTTATCATATCACTATTACATTTTTTGTTAGATTTATTGATATTTATGAAACATGCAAAAACTTCTTTATTTTTCTTAGCAATTTGGTTTTTATTTCAATTTACCTATATTCATTCCATTCTACAGAAGTTTATTCAAATTTCTAATGCTTGATTAGCGATCCGATAAGTCATCTCTCACCTCCACGCAAGAAGATCTACAATGCTTACTCGATAGTGTCACTCAACAGTGTGTTGAAACGGGTCTCGAATGATTGCAGTTTGAAAAATCGTTTCATTTGTTTCAATTCATTGCTGTTTATTGTCCAGGGGGTCTATCTTCCGTCAGAAGTTACAAAATAGACCCCCAGGCCTCTACTCAATATTAAGAAGATGCTAATAATATTCCAATAGGATATCATAACAGCTAGCATAACGGTCAGAGGTGAGAGACTAGAACATGTTAATAAGATCAAGTACCTCCCAGGCTTGTACTCAATATTAAGAAGATTCTAATAATATGCCAACAGCATAACATAACAGCTGACATAACGGTTAGAGGTGAAAGACTAGAACATGTTAATGAGATCAAGTACCTCGAAATAACGAAAGAGACAATCAGACGGAAATCAGGTCACGAATATCTCGCACAGCATTCAAGAAAATTAGCAAGGGTTTGTGCAGTAAGGACAATATATTGGAATTAATTATAACGGTTCTACTCCATACGATATAGTTAGTGTAAAAAAAGGCAGGATTATTTTATTTTGATAATTGCGCGATATTTGTATTGGTTTAAGTATTGCCATGAGCCCATCATTATCTTATATAAAACTTCTCAAAAATGCGTGTTATACAGAAACCTTTACAGCTCTTTTTGGTCACAAAGTAGTCGTTAAATAAACGCAAAATAAAAAAAATCATTTATAAATTATAATATAAAGTAATTTGAGCCAAATTCCAATTGGAAATAAAAATGCTAATATTATAGTAAATTATTTATTAGTTAAGTACATACAAAAAAAATCAACTAATACTCAATCTATTGGAAATAGTTGGTGTATGGTGTACGGTTCTATTATTTTATTTCCTGTTTCCATAAAATTAGCTGCGAGGCCTTTCTCAATAAACGGCATCAATTCTTTTATAAAAACTGCCAGATTTTTGTTGATAGTGTCGTTAATAACTTCATCTGAAAATTAAACAAATGGGCTTTAATGGTTAAAGAAAGTCATACAACAGTTTGACGCCACATTTTAGAAGAATGTTCAATATTATAAAACTCTTTTTATTACATTTAATATAAATTAATTTCTATTAGCTATAGTAGAGCTGTCCAACATTATAAAATTACAAAAGTTTGAAGACAAAATTTTGATTATAAGTATTTTTTTCCAATTTTCTTTGAGTATACGGTGCACTGATATGTTTTACACCAAGATCAGTAAAAAAAATTAAACAAAATATGTTGCATGATTTTTTTATCGACCCAGCCTCTAAAATCGGAATATCGAAATAGGAGCGTAAAAGTTAAAAATAAAAAATAAATAGAAGGAAAAATATGTCAGGATAGAGACTTTCCATTTTCTATTTTCATTTTGTTATAAACATTGTGTAATTTTTTCAAATCATTTTTATGACGGAGTAATGGTCAAAAATAATAATGAATTATGTTCGACTTGGTCACCGAAGAAAAAATACTTATAATCAAAATTTTCCAATTTCCTTCGGGCATCTGGTGCACTGATATGTTCTACACTAAGATCAGTAAAAACATTAAACAAAATATATTGCATAATTTTTTTATCGACCCAGCCTCTAAAATCGGCATATCAAGATATGATCGTAAAAGTTAAAAATATAAAATAAATAAAAGGACAAATATGTAAACATACAGACTTTCCATTTTCTATTGTCATTTTGTTGTAAACATTGTGTAATTTTTTCAAATCAATTGTTAGACGGATTCATGATCAAAAATAATAATTAATTTTAAGTTAAACGCCATTGTGCATTGCTAATTGATGTGGTGCCGCCAGATGGCGTTTAACTTTCCTCCTAGGGGGTTAGTTTTATCATCTTTGTATTTCATTTCATTGTAATCATATTTTTGGAATAATAATATCTTACATCGCTTGCGATTAATTACCAAACATTTTTATTATAAATAATTTTGTTAGATGTGTCGACAATAGTACAATAACACATCAAAGTTTTGTTATTATCATTGTACATACTACTTACTGAGAGTTTTATCGCCTCCGAATAAATTATCCAACTTTACATGTCCGCCTCCGACCTTGAGTTTCAGAATATTCGACACAATCTTGAGATGATCTTCACCATCTTTTTGGAATATTACTCCTTGCAAGATTGACTTAGCACTGCAGTCAGCTGCAATAATATTCGTAAATATTAATAATATATATATATATATATATATATATATATATATATATATATATATATATATATATATACTTGTTGATTTGTATGTAAGAGATATGCCAAACCAAGGTTGTTTTTTCCCAATATATGTTAAAAAAACTTACTTAAGTTTGCAAAGAAATTTCCGTTGCCCCTCAGTGGTATCATTACAAGTTTCCCTTCTAAAGAATACTTCGCATCAATTATGAGTTTAGGCAGTAGCATATCAACTTCGAACTGGTAATTATCCAAATTCACTCTGAAAGTATTTTAAATATTTTTGGCTCGATAGATTTTATTCGCTCATACCTAACATTAACATAGATAGATATTTAATTTTACTTTACTTTTAGTTTTTGGTAGACCCTTCAAAAACGGAACCTCATATATGTAATAAAAACTAAATGATAAGTTGGGTACTTTGTTTTTTTTTATCCCACTTCAGTTACACTTTGCAACTAGTTTCGGCTAAGCTCTAGCCATTTTCGAGCTCTTCCGATGACTGACGATTACAATTACAATTTCTTCAGTCTTCGGAGGAGCTCGAAAATGGCGAAAAGTTTGGCGAGGAGATGCTAAATAAAGGTATTTTCTTGATAAGTTGCGTATTCTTATTTTGTAAGCATAAACGCTCCAAAATAAACCGCGTTTCTACTAATTTCTTCTTAGTTACTATTTGTTTTCCTTTAGTATAATAGTATACAGTAATAGTACCTATGTATACGACACGCATCAATCATGGCCACACATACGGATACCAGATTTCATAATAAATACAAAATTAATTCTATTTAGATATAATAAAGGTGGGTTGCCTTAATAATATCTAAACAGAATTAATTTTGTATTTTTTATTAAATCTTGTATCCGTGTGTGGCCATGATTGATTCGTGTCGTATACATAGGCATTATTTTCAGTGATCCAACAATAAAATATTTAAATTATACCAATATACTTACCCAATATCATTAATGATGTAATCACTTCCACCGTGAGCAACAACATCTGTCGTTGCTACTTTTAAGCCAGCTGCTTCTTCTTTGATGAGATCTTTTATAATAATAGGCTCTACACTTGGTATGTGATACTCTGGATAACCTAGCAATTAATATTTAAAATCATTCCGATTGAATTAAATAATTGCAATTACAAATGAAGAGTACAAGGCAGAAAGGGGGAATGTCAATCTAACTCTAGAAAACCAAATTTCATGCTTAGAGCACATTTATATATATATATATATATATATATATATATATATATAATGATAATTTAATGACTGTTATTATTGCCAAATGTGAGGCTATAAATATGTAAATGCAAATTCTCGGAGGGTGAAATTTTTAGAGAATTTTTGATTTTTGAATTTTTATATATATATATATATATATATATATATATATATGGGGATTTGTGTATATAAATGTGCTCTATATATGAAATTTGGTTTCCTAGAGAGACTGACATTCCCCCTTTCTGCCTTGTACTCTTCAAATCGAATCCTTTGTAATATGAATACAGGCTTACCTGATTTGAGATAAGGTCTGAGCCCTTCCACGGAATCTTTCATACATTCGTGTATATCGGGATGGCTTCTATGACAAATTTTGATAAAATCCGCTACAAATAAATGTTACAATTGTAGTGTTAGAATCTCTATGAATATAATAAAAAATCGTTAGATATTTGATGAACCTTAACTTCTGGGCCGTGCGGTATATTTTCTCAATATCATGCAAGTCTTGAAATAAAGTCTACCTCTCACAGGCCACTCCTGGCGTATAGGTCTATTTTTGTGCCTATAGTGATATATTGATTTTAATTCTTGAAATCAATATAGCACTATAGGCACAAATATAGAGCTATAGTGCTATCTATATTGATTTTAATCCTTGAAATAAATGTAGCACTATAGGCACAAAAGTAGACCATAGTGCTATATTGATTTTAATCCTTGAAATCAATATAACACTATAGGCACAAAAATACACCTATACGGCAGGAATCGCCTGTGAATATTAATTTGTTAGAATTTATAAAAAATAAAATTGTAATTAGGGGTAAATATTAAATGTTAATGTATGTAAATATCAAATTATAATTTAGTTTTTTTTTAATGAAATATCTAATAATGAATGTGTATATGTAGATATATATGTATAAGTACATATTGTATTGCTGCAAGGATATTAAAAGTTTTTTTTTAAAGTTTATTACATACTGTGTAGAGGATTATTAATGCCAATAAAGGTTTATATAAATAGTAATTATTTAATAAATTTTGGATTAATATTAATTTGTTAGCATTTGCTGCCAATAAAGGTTTATATAAATTGTAATTATTTAATAAATTTTGGATTAATATTAATTTGTTAGCATTTGCTGCCAATAAAGGTTTATATAAATTGTAATTATTTAATAAATTTTGGATTAATATTAATTTGTTAGCATTTGCTGCCAATAAAGGTTTATATAAATTGCAATTATTTAATACATTTTGGATTAATATTAATTGTTAGCATTTGCTGCCAATAAAGGTTTATATAAATTGTAATTATTTAATATATTTTGGATTAATATTAATTTGTTAGCATTTACAAAAAAAAAAAAACATTTGTGATTATTTAACACATTTCTACATAAATACTTTTCAGTTCAAAATTTAGCATACATTTAGACTACATTAAACATAGTAATGAAATTTATATGGGTTGTATTTTATTAATAGCATATGATTAGTCATAATATAAAATTAAAATTAAAAATTAAACACTTACGAACATCTACCGCACAGGTACTTGCAAGAAAGAGCAATAAAATTGAGGAATATATAGACGCCATGTCAGCAGCTTTGGTGGAGGTGCGTGTGCGAAACTATACTGGGCGCTTTCTGAAAAAATCTAAATTTTTATACACGGACCACACGACGCAATTATAGTGCCACGTCAAGGACACTCCTGGATTAGAATATTAATCATCTTTTATATTAACGGTTGCGACGCAATTGCATCAAATGCAATTATCTCCTACAGTTTGAATAGAATATACCAAAAAAAAGCATTAACAGTTGTATTCTTAATATATCTACCATTTTTCACAACATTTCATATGTTACAACTCGAGTTATGTTAAACCATACCAGTCAAGTTACATATGAACTTATAATGCTCCTCAGAGCTACAATTTTATAACTAACTTCTTCATATTATAGTCAAGCATTAACAGTTGTATTCTTAAGTTATATACCAATTTTTACAATATTTCACACGTTATAACTCGAGTTATGTTAAATAATTCAATCACAATCATACCAATCAAGTTACATATGGACTGCAAATATTTCTCACAGCTACAATTTTGCAACTAACTTTTTAAAATTATTGTCAAGTATTAACAGTTGTATTCTTAATATATATATATATATATATATATATATATATATATATATATATATATATATATATATACCTATTTTCACAATATTTCATACGTTACAACTCGAATTATACATAATTCAATCACAATCATATCAGTCTAGTTATTTACGGACTTCAAATGTTTATCATCGCTACAATTTTACAACTAACTTTTTTAAATTATACTCAAGTATTAACAGTTCGATTCCTAATATATCTACCTATTTTCACAATAGTTCATACGTTAAAACTCGAATTATGTTACATAATTCAATCACAATCATACCAGTCAAGTTACATATGGACTTCAAATGTTTATCCTGACTACAATTTTGCAAATAACTTTTTCAAATTATAGTCAAGCATTAACAGTTCTATTCTTAATATATCTACCCATTTTCACAATATTTCATATGTTACAACTCGAATTATGTTACATAATTCAATCACAATCATACCAGTTAAGTTATTTATGGAATTAAAACATTTGTCACGGCTACAATTTTACAACTAACTTCTTCAGATTATAATCAAGCATTAACAGCTGTATTTTTAACATGTATACCAATTTTCACAAGTTAAAACTCGAGTTATGGTACATAATTCAATCACAATCATACCAATCGAATTACATATGAACTTCAATTGTTTATCATGGCTACACTTTTACAACTAACTTTTTCAAATTATAGCCAAGCACTAACAGCTGTATTATTAACATATATACCAATTTTCACAACATTTCACAAGTTAAAACTCAAGTTATGGTACATAATTGAATCACAATTATACCAATCAAGTTACATATGGACTTCAAATGTTTATCATGGCTACAATTTTGCAACTAACTTCTTCAAATTATAATCAACCATTAACAGCTGTATTTTTAACATGTATACCAATTTTCACAACATTTCACAAGTTAAAACTCAAGTTATTGTACATAATTCAATCGCAATCATACCAATCAAGTTACTTATGGACTTCAAATGTTTATCATGGCTACAATTTTACAACTAACTTTTTCAAATTATACTCAAGTATTAACAGTTCTATTCTTAATATATCTACCTATTTTCACAATATTTCATACGTTAAAACTCGAATTATGTTACATAATTCAATCACAATCACACCAATCAAGTCACTTATGGACTTAAAACATTTCTCACGGCTACAATTTTACAACTAACTTTTTAAAATTATGGTCAAGCATTAACAGCTGTATTCTTAACATATATACCAATTTTCACAACATTTCACAAGTTAAAGCTCGAGTTATGGTACATAATTCAATCACAATCATACCAATCAAGTTACATATTGACTTCAATTGCTTATCATGGCTACACTTTTACAACTAACTTTTTCAAATTATAGTCAAGCACTAACAGCTGTTTTGTTAACATATATACCAATTTTCACAACATTTCACAAGTTAAAACTCAAGGTATGGCACATAATTGAATCACAATTATACCAATCAAGTTACATATGGACTTCAAATGTTTATCATGGCTACAATTTTGCAACTAAATTCTTCAAATTATAATCAAGCATTAACAGCTGTATTTTTAACATGTATGCCAATTTTCACAACAATTCACAAGTTAAAACTCGAGTTATGGTACATAATTCAATCACAATCATACGAATCAAGTTACATCTGGATTTCAAATGTTTATCATGGCTACAATTTTGCAACTATTTTTTTCAAATTATACTCAAATATTAACAGTTCTATTCTTAATATACCTACCTATTTTCATAATATTTTATACCTTACAACTCGAATTATGTTACATAATTCAATCACAATCATACCAGTCAAGTTACTTATGGACTTCAAACGTTTGTCACGGCTACAATTTTACAACCAACTTCTTTAAATTATAGTCAAGCATTAACAGCTGTATTCTTAACATATATACCAATTTTCACAATATTTTACAAGTTAAAACTCGAGTTGTGGTACATAATTTAATCACAATCATACCAGTCAAGTTACATATGGTCTTAAAACGTTTCTAACGGCTACAATTTTACAACTAAGTTCTTCAAATTATAGTCAAGCATTAGCAGCTGTATTCTTAACATATATATCAATTTTCACAACATTTCACAAGTTACAATTCGAGTTATGGTACATAGTTCAATCACAATCATACCAATCAAGTTACATATGGACTTCAAATGTTTATCTTGGCTACAATTTTGCAAATAACTTTTTCAAATTATACTCAAGCATTAACAGTTCTATTCTTAATACATCTACCTAATTTCACAATATTTCATATGTTACAACTCGAATTATGTTACATAATTCAATCACAATCATACCAGTTAAGTTATTTATGGATTTAAAACATTTGTCACGGCTACAATTTTACAACTAACTTCTTCAAATTATTGTCAAGCATTAACAACTGTATTCTTAATATATATACCAATTTTCACTACATTTCACAAGTTATAACTCGACTTATGGTACATACTTCAATCACAATCATACCAACCGAGTTACATATGAACTTCAAATTTTATCATAGCTACAATTTTACAACTAACTTTTTCAAATTATACTCAAGCATTAACAGTTCTATTCTTAATATATTTACCTATTTTCACAATATTTCATACGTTAAAACTCGAATTATGTTACATAATTCAATCACAATCATACCAGTCAAGTTACTTATGGACTTAAAACGTTTGTCACGGCTACAATTTTACAACTAACTTCTTCAAATTATTGTCAAGCATTAACAGCTATATTCTTAATATATATACCAATTTTCACTACATTTCACAAGTTATAACTCGACTTATGGCACATACTTCAATCACAATCATACCAACCAAGTTACATATGGACTTCAAATGTTTATCATGACTACAATTTTACAACTAATTTTTTCAAATTATACTCAAGCACTAATAGCTGTATTCTTAACATATATACCAATTTTCACAACATTTCACAAGTTAAAACTCGAGTTATGGTACATAATTCAATCACAATTATACCTGTCAAGTTACTTATGGAGTTAAAACGTTATTCACGGCTGCAATTTTAAAACTAACTTCTTCAAATTATAACCAAGCATTAACAGCTGTATTCTTAAGATATATACCAATTTTCACAACATTTTACAAGTTACAAGTCGAGTTATGGTACATCGCAATCATACCAATCAAGTTACATATGGAATTCAAATGTTTATCATGGCTACAATTTTACAACTAATTTTTTCAAATTATACTCAAGCATTTATAGTTCTATTCTTAATATATCTACCTATTTTCACAATATTTCATACGTTATAAATCGAATTATGTTACATAATTCAATCAAAATCATACCAGTCAAGTTACTTATGGACTTAAAACGTTTGTCACGGCTACAATTTTACAACTAACTTCTTCAAATTATAGTCAAGCATTAATAGCTGTATTCTTAACATATATACCAATTTTCACAACATATCACAACTTAAAACTCGAGTTATAGTACATAATTCAATGCCAATCATACCAATCAAGTTATTTATGGTTTTTATTTTATTTGTATTGTTTTTTCTTCCAAAGCATTATATACGTATTATGAAGAAATCGAAAACCAGTAAGTATTAAAGAAAACTTCGTTGTAAACTCAATATATATTTCGCGACCAGATTTTGCCTCAATCAGAATTGTTATCATACTTTGAATTAGATATTGTTTTCAAATATTTTTAATAACCTCTGGAAAAAAAACTGTGAAAGGTGTTAATTCTTGCGCCGATAATAGTTATAATAATTGGATACTGGCGACATTTTCAATAAATTAATTTTTATTTAAAAATATATATCACTTTTATACAAAAACACTCACATAATTATTTTCAAACACATATTCGAAATAAATTAGTTAATCCATTCATCGTACGGAATGTTGTTGAAGAGTGTTTCCACAAAATTGGACATAATTTCCATCAACTTTTTCTTCAAATCAGGTTTCATTTCCTTCAACAACTCCTGGGCGTTAGTGTTAATGAACAAGTTCAGAGCAGCTTCTATAAATAAAGAGGTTAGAGTAAGTAAATTATTTTATAATAAATAAATAATTATGTCCATTAGTATGCCATTTTAAATTAATTAATATTCTGTTTACAACCACAAAAATTACAATAAGGACGTTCGTTATCACCATGCGCTATAAAGTGTATGGTTACATAGCTATAACTTTACCTCAAAAAATAATATGAATATATTACTACTGGCAAGGTTTTAGTTCAATCAAGTGTGGCACTCCAGGGGAGCGATTTTTGAGAAATCGTTATTGTCATGCGCTACAAACTGTTCATAACATTGGCTCAAAAATTAATGCCAACACTGGCAAGCATTTAGTACTGTCGATAGATAGCGATCAACTTTTACGAAGTGAAGGACCAAAATTCGACACTATTCTCAATAATAGTGAACGTCTCTCCATCGCTACTAATATAGCGAATGAGATTCACAACTATGTATCGATTATGGCCCTTTGATTCGTGAAGAGAGGATCACCCTTCACGAAACAAAGGGCCATAATCGGTACATAGTTGTGAATCCTTCCTTGAGCAGTTGCTCAAAAAATGGAAAATTGCATTATTTATATATACTAATGTATATCAGGATAATTGATGATTTTAAATATAAAAGGAGGATTGAAGCAAATACTGACAGTACTAGGACTGACAGTACTAGGACTGACAGGACTAGGACTGACAGGACTAGGACTGACAGTACTAGGACTGACAGTACTAGGACTGACAGTACTAGGACTGACAGTACTAGGACTGACAGTATTATTGACCGTGTATGGTGCCTTTATAAAGTTCGTGATATTATGAGAAGAAAAAGTGTACAGAATCTTAAGTTTTTACACTGCGTATTGAATTTCTTATATTATACATATAAACTGATAAATATAGTATTTGTTCATACACGAGTTCACATAAGCATTTATAATCATTAGAAAAATCACGCACGATTTTCCAGATAATAACACAGGACGGTAGAAAATTTCATAGCATCAAAATGACGGATAAATTGAAACGTATATGATTATACATATTTTTACAAATTCGCAATGGTAACACAAACGAAAATAAACAAGAAAAGTATACCGAGAAAACGCTTGATCATAGTATTTAATTTCTAAGTTATGTTATAATGAAAACATACGGATTACTGAGTTCCCATTGTGCACATTATCGACGCCCATCTTAATATCCTTAACGCTGAAATCCATTTTTAGTTGTTGTAATGTTAGGAATGTCCTTCCTGCATATTGAATGGGTTTAGCTTTGATATAGACTTTAGCTTTAACACCATCTAAAATAAATCACAAATTATTATTATTACTGTGTACTATGTTACTATAATTTGACTAGCTTACCATATTCTCCCCAATATGAACCGCCCCCAGAAGCTTGTACTAATATTAGTACTCCAGATGATTCGTATTGGGCTCTTGCTGAGATGTGAGGAATATAAAAGGTAAACTGGAATTGATGTGAATCGATATCTGATCTATAATTTGATAAGAAAAATTTAAAATGATTTAATAATAGTTGTAATATCAAATTTTCACATGATATATTTATTTATTTCTTTAAAAAAATGTTACTAGGATATTTAATATTAACTTTAATCTTTTATAATACACAGTATACAGCTTGTCCATATTTACATAGAATATTGTATTGTATATTATTAATTTCCCCTCTTATTATTTCCTTTTTCTGTCTTCGCCTCAGAATTTGAGGATGTTTCGTCCCATCTCGGGCTAGTAATATTGAAGGGTAATGTGGTTGTTGTTTAATGTTTATTTCAGCTCATTGTTGAGTATTAGATGTTGTGTTTTTAGTTTGAAGGGAATATAACGGAGGGAGTTTATATATTCGTGTAGTCTGTTATATTGTTTTATGGTTTCTGATATCAATATTCTGAACACTCCGTTAGAAAATTATTCCAATGGAGGGTAATCATGAGAATATTGAAGGATATTTTTTTAGAAAGTTTTTGGTGAAATCTCATACTATTCTTTTTCAATTCTCTTTTTAAACGTGGTAGTTATAAGCACCTCTTAGCTTATGTCTTATTTCAGACTGAAATCGATAATGAAAAAAAGTTATGTCTACTCAGGAAAAAGGAAAACTATGACTTCACTACAATAGTCATAGTTTTCCATTTTTACGCTGAGTGCAGCCCCCGCCCTAGGCTGTGTGCACACTGCGGCCCTTCGCTGACCTATTGTGCCTCATACAACATCCATGATATGCTAGCCGGGTCAATTTTTGGTAGAACCGACTATCGATGGATTCGAACCACCAACGTACGGAACGTTGGTGGTTCGAATCCGCCGATAGTCGGGAAACTTTTTTATGTACGCAATGCCTTCAGACCGTCGCCTTAGACCATTGCGGCCGCAGACCGCCTCATAGTTTTCCTTACCTCACTGCTGTTATTGTCAGATTACTAACACCATAAGCCTTGATATTTCTGAAAGAAGCCCTATAACCATCTGGGCCGCTCCCTAAAGCTATACCAATTTCATCAATCACAATAGGTTCCGGTTCGTTTAATCCCAATTCGGGTATCCCACGTCGCATATGTTGCATCAGGTAATTTGATGATTGCATCAGGCATTCGTTAACTCCAGGGTCTTGCTTGTGACATTGTTTCATATAATAGAATTCTAGAAAGAAATGTAACAAACATAATATATAGCCTCTTCTGAGTTTCGTCGACTTATTACATTAATTAATTCATTCATTAATTTTTAGAGAGAAAAAACTTCATATGTAGTGCAAAATGATACAACTTTTCCTCTAGGGAGAAAGTTAAACGCCATCTGGCGATCCTACATCAATTAATATAGTCGCTGTAAGTTAATGTATGTTAATACATTATTAATTGCTTGAACATTACCAACGGTACACAAATGTAGGTAAATGTAAGAGGACTATAGAGTAGTAGATAAGAGTAGAGACGAGTATAGATGAATATACACTAATGTAGACGAGTATAGATGAGTGCATACGATTATAAACTGGTATAAACGAGTGTAGACCTGTAGTACAAAGGACTATAGAATGGTAGATAGGAGTAGAGACGTGTATAGACGGGTATACACTAATGTAGATGAGTGTAGACGAGTATAGATGAGTGCATACGATTGTAAACTGGTATAAACGAGTGTAGACCAGTTGTACAAAGGACTATAGAATGGTAGATAGGAGTAGAGACGTGTATAGACGAGTATACACTGATGTAGATGAGTGTAGACGAGTATAGACGAGTATAGATGAGTGCAAACGATTGTAAACTGGTATAAACGAGTGTAGACCAGTATTACAAAGGACTATAGAATGATAGATAGGAGTAGAGACGTGTATAGACGGGTATACACTAATGTAGATGAGTGTAGACGAGTATAGATGAGTGCATACGATTATAAACTGGTATAAACGAGTGTAGACCTGTAGTACAAAGGACTATAGAATGGTAGCTAGGAGTACAGACGTGTATAGACGGGAATACACTAATGTAGATGAGTGTAGACGAGTATACACTAATGCAGATGAGTGTAGACGAGTATCGATGAGTGCAAACGATTGTAAACTGCTATAAACGAGTGTAGACCAATAGTACAAAGGACTATAGAATGGTAGATAGGAGTAGAGACGTGTATAGACGGGTATACACTAATGTAGATGAGTGTAGACGAGTATACACTAATACAGATGAGTGTAGACGAGTATAGATGAGTACAAACGATTATAACCTGCTCTAAAGGAGTGTAGACCAGTAGTACAGAGGACTATAGAATGGTAGATAGGAGTAGAGACGTGTATAGACGAGTATACACTAATGTAGATGAGTGTAGACGAGTATACACTGATGTAGATGAGTGTAGACGAGTATACTCTAATGTAGATGAGTGTAGACGAGTATATACTTGTGCAAACGATTGTAAACTGTTATAAACGAGTGTAGACCAGTAGTACAAAGGACTATAGAATGGTAGATAGGAGTAGAGTCGTGCATAGACTGTATACACAAATGCAGATGAGTGTAGACGAGTGTACACTAATGTAGATGAGTGTAGACGAGTATACACTAATATAGATGAGTGTAGACGAGTATAGATGTGTGCAAACGATTGTAAACTGGTATAAACGAGTGTAGACCAGTAGTACAAAGGACTATAGAATGGTAGATAGGAGTAGAGACGTGTATAGGCGGGTATACACTAATGTAGATGAGTGTAGACTAGTATACACTAATGCAGATGAGTGTAGACCAGTATAGATTAATGCAAACGATTGTAAACTGCTCTAAACTAGTGTAGAGCTGTATTACAGAGGACTATAGAATGGTAGATAGGAGTAGAGACGTGTATAGACGAGTATACACTAATGTAGATGAGTGTAGACCAGTATAGATGAGTCCAAACGATTGTAAACTGGTATAAACGAGTGTAGACCAGTAGTACAGAGGACTATAAAATGGTAGATAGGAGTAGAGACGTGTATAGACGAGTATACACTAATGTAGATGAGTGTAGACGAGTATAGATTTGTGCAAACGATTGTAAACTGCTATAAACGAGTAGCCCAGTAGTACAGAGGACTATAGAATGGTAGATAGGAGTAGAGACGTGTCATAACTAATTTTCACTCTTTTTCAGTTAGTTATAGTTTTATAACTAACTGAAAAAGAGTGAAAGTAGTAGTAGTAGAGTAGTTTCTTACAGCGAAACAATTGTATAGCATACTCAATAAAAAGAGTGAAGTTTCTAAAATCATGGCCTTAATTTTGAGTCAGTATTTATAATTTTATTAAATACATTTTATATAGATTTCTATAAATATAGAAATTTATATTTACGTTAATCAGGATATCCAAAACTGTATCATATGTACTAGTTTCATAGAGCGAAACAATTGTATAGAATACAGAAAAACACATTGAAGCTTCTAAAATAATTGCCTTAATTTTCAGTCATTATTTATAATGTTATTAAATAAATTTTATTAAATATTTCAGACTATTTATAGAATTTGTAGATGATCATCGCGACTGTAACAGTTTATTGGCCACAAGCTATGCATTCGCGCATATTAAATATAGCAACGAACAGCGTGTCACTGGTAGGTTGTGGCCCATAATACAAACCCAATATCGTCATGTAACGGTTAACAGTAATATCTTAACCCGCATTATGAATTCGTTTTGTGTCCCACGCGGAAAACGAATGAAACTAAACACGACGCAAGTAACGTATGTACATTGATTTCATTCAAGAATAAACAATTTTTAAATTACAGGTTGTAATGATGATATTAAAAATACTATACTTTATCCATACTATAATAATAAAAAAATAATACATCTTTTAATATATAATATATTTTTATTATAACTATATTTAAATAAAAATTAAAAAATCTCTTTAGATTAGTTTTATAAAAAAATATAACAATTTAGAAATTGCTTGAAAGTTTGATTGTTCTTTGTTAAATTATAATGACATTCCGGATAAAAATTAAATTTCATATTAGTATTATATTTTTACAAATTAATGTAATTTAAGACTGTAAACAATTGTTTGCAGTTTTCATTAATTCTTGAAATACATGGACATCGTTTTTAGTCGATATCTCAAAAAAATATACTACTGACCTAAATATTTTTCATTATTATTTTAAAATAAACTAATCAACCCAATTAATTGTTGTCCACGTACTGAGCATTGAGTTCGAACCCCATCTTGGCGAATTTTCGCAGATTTTGTATGAAATTAAGTTAAATACCGGGTGATTAAACTCCTCTGAGTTTCTACCTTGATCGACGGAAAACCTCACTGCTAATAGCCCTATAAATATAGTTTATAAGTTTATAGTGTAAACATAAACTTTTAAACTATATAATCAAGATATCCAAAACTGTATCATACGTAGTAGTTTTCAGCTAAACAATTGTATAGCATACTGAAAAAAAAATGAAGCGTTTTTTATAAATTTAAATAATTATATATAAAATATATTTTATATAGAATTATACAAATGTATACAAAAAGGAATACCTTACACCAGTCGCTCCCAAAGTGTACACTTGTGAGTGTCACGAAAGTTTGGGAACCTTAAAAGCTGTCTACAGTATGGATCAATATTTCAGCGATACTGTTTGAATTAAGCTTAGCAGTTTTAATCATTAAAATAATTGTGAATCGATAAACACATGTTTTATTAATTTTGTTGTATTTTTTAAAGAGACCATTAAATTTTAGAACGTTTTAAGAATGGATATGTATGTATTTGCATCTCTAGCAGCACACTCATGTAAATTAGAACTACATTCGTAAGTCCTTTTATTATTTTTAAAATAATAATAATAAATATTGAAAATTCCAACTTAGGGGTGCTAACTTCACACAGCTTAGCTGTTCCCATATAATATATATACGTACGTAATAAACTTTAAAAAATTATACTTCTTTTAATATATAATATATTTGTATTATCACTATATTTTAATTCAGGAGAAGTAGATAGTTCAGGTAATATTTAGTTAAATAGCAATTTTCTCATACCAATTCGAACAATTGGTATTTTATATGTTTGTTTTATTAATGCGAAAGTTGTCAGTAAGAGAAATTGGGCAAACAGGTACGCAAAATTACATTCTCTTCGCGGAATGTTAAGCAACAAGTAAAAGCACTTGTTTTCTAAGAATTTATTTTACCAACATTTCAGTCTTTATTTATTGTCCAACCGGAACTAAATATAATCCTATGACAACAATAAAATTAATATAAGTAGTCTGGAGTAGCTGTTTTTTAAATTATTTTTTATTTTATTTTTTTAACAATGTAGCCAGTACATATTACTTTATCATGTGTACAATAATTTTTAAGACCAATCTTTTTTTTTATGAAAAATAAATATTTTCCAACTTTCAATTTTCATGCAATTGTTAAATATTTTACACATTACTTTTTCATGTGTATAATAATTTTTAAACCATTCGATTTTTTTTATCAATAATAAATGTTTTAGGTAATCAATTTTCCAACTTTTATAATTTTCATGCAACTATTATGCAAATAATTATAACTATTCTTAAATTTTTTTATAATAAATGCAAATTACCCGAGTCGAATTTATATTTTTGAAAAATTAACACAGGAATGTAGCCAGTACACATTACTTTGTTATGCGTACAATAATTTTTAAACCCAATCGTTCTTTTTTAATGAAAAATAAATATTTTTGGTTATCACTTTTCCAACTTTTATAATTTTCATGCAACTATTATGCAAATAATTATGACTATTCTCGATATTTTTGATAATAAATGAAAATTACCCGAGTCGAATTTATATTTTTCAAAAATTAACACAGGAATGTAGCCAGTACACATCACTTTGTTATGCGTACAATAATTTTTAAACCCAATCGTTCTTTTTTAATGAAAAATAAATATTTTTGGTTATCAATTTTCCAACTTTTATCATTTTCATGCAACTATTATGCAAATAATTATAACTATTCTCGATATTTTTTATAATAAATGCAAATTACCCGAGTCGAATTTATATAGTTTTTTAAATTGACACAGGAATGTAGCCAGTACACATTACTTTATATGCGTAGAATAATTTTTAAACCCAATCGTTCTTTTTTAATGAAAAATAAATATTTTTGTTTATCAATTTTCCAACTTTTATAATTTTCATGCAACTATTATGCAAATAATTATAACTATTCACGATATTTTTTATAATAAATGTAAATTACCCGAGTCGAATTTATATTTTTGAAAAATTAACACAGGAATGTAGCCAGTACACATTACTTTATTATGCGTACAATAATTTGTAAACCCAATCGTTCTTTTTTAATGAAAAATAAATATTTTTGGTTATCAAATTTCCAACTTTTATAATTTTCATGCAATTGTTATGAAATTTTTTTTTTCTTACAAATAATCTTCCTTATATGTAATAATACATGTTTAAAGAGGCAAAATATATAATTTATAAAATCCCTAAAGCTCCAAAACATTGATGAATATCAATATACCAAATCTTGATATCCTTTAATAATATTTCGTTTAGAAACTTGCCGTAGATATCGACGGTCTCCTTCTGGTTGCGCCTGATCTCATTTGCCAAAATTAAAACGAAGATTAATGCCCAGAAATAACGAAGAATTTACAATAAAGGTAAAGTAGATTTTTTTAAAATCTGTTGACAGATTTAAATATATACTATTCTCGATATTTTTAATAAATAATGCAAAGTACCCGAATCGAATTTATTTTTTTTTGAAAAATTTTCAATGTAGCCAGTAACAAAAATTGACACAAGTAAAGCTCATTTCCGTCAGTGATATTTTGTTTACTTTATCATACGATTTATGATATTTTATATATTTATGTTTCAGAAATTAAATTGTTGTGGCTTCTACTATGTGGTAATTAGTTTTTTGAAGGAGAATAAAAAAACATACTAGTTTTATTCATCTCCTTTATGTTTATATTTTCAAAAATATTCTATTTTAATTATTATGATACATATATACAGTAATATACACAGGCCACATCCGATTTTTCATAATGAAACACTCGATATAATTAATAGAATTTTATTTTAAAAAAACGTAAATATCGTGTAAAAAAATAAATTAAAATATGACTAGTGAATTTTAATAATGTGAGTTTGTATATTATTTTAAGTATTGAAATCGTGTAAAATTTTACACGATTTCAATACTTAAAATATTGTAACAAACTCATGTATTAAAATTCGCTAGTCATATTTTTGTTTCAATAATTAAAAAAACATATCCATTATATTTATTTTAAATAAAAATATTATTTTACACAATTTCAATACTTAAAATATTGTAACAAACTCATATAATAAAAATTCACTAGTCATATTTTGGTTTGAATAATTAAAAAACATATTCATTATATTTATTTTAAATAAAAATATTATTTTACGCAATTTCAATACTTAATATATTGTAACAAACTCATGTATTAAAAATTCACTAGTCATATTTTTGTTTTAATAATTTAAAAAAGGTTTTAATTATATTTATTTTAAATCAAAATATTGTTTTACACAATTTTAATACTTAAAATATTGTAACAAACTTATGTAGTATTAAAAATTCACTAGTCATATATTTGTTTCAATAATTAAAAAACGTATTAATTATATTTATTTCTATTAATTGTGTACTTAAAAAACGTAAATATCGTGTAAAAAATAAAATAAAATAATATATGACTAGTGAAATTTAATACAGTTTTGCAGAGTTTGTTACAATATTTTAAGTATTGAAATCTTGTAAAAATTATTTATTTTACACGATTTCAATACTTAAAATATTGTAACAAACTCATGTATTACAAATTCCCTAGTCATATATTTGTTTCAATCATTAAAAAACGTATTAATTATATTTATTTCTATTAATTGTGTACTTAAAAAACGTAAATATCGTGTAAAAAATAAAATAAAATAATATATGACTAGTGAAATTTAATACAGTTTTGCAGAGTTTGTTACAATATTTTAAGTATTGAAATCGTGTAAAAATTATTTATTTTACACGATTTTAATACTTAAAATATTGTAACAAACTCTTGTATTAAAATTCACTAGTCATATATTTGTTTCAATAATTAAAAAACGTATTAATTATGTATATATATATATATATATATATATATATATATATATATATATATATATATATATATATATATATTTCTATTAATTGTGTACTTACGGTTTTGTGCTGTACAAAATTGAAGAAAGGTTATTAAACCCAAACCGATGGTCCACAGTCCCGACATTTTGTTTCTTTTCCTTTTTTTTTAGTGTATTCAATTAACCGTAATTTCTCCGGCGGCCTTCCCACTGCTCTGCTGAAGAAGTGCCGTCGCCGACTGACCTCTTACAAACTTGACCGTGACTTTGATGGCTCTCTTCATGGTCCCCACCTTGTAGGAGGAACTCTTTATAATTCTAATTGGAGTTGCGTGTGAACAAGAATAATAGTTGATTAAAGAAATTGAAAAGAAAACTTGTGGTTTCAATATTTTATATTAATTAACTCTATTTGTTCAACAGGTATTTCAAATGAAATTTAATTGTTAAAAAAATCATGTTTTTGTATGGTAAGTTTGTAATTGCTCTTCATAATTTTATATAATAAGTTTATTTTCTTAATTATTTTTTCCGAAACATATTTAACATGTTTTGTAGATTTTAATCCTTTATCTAGCCAAACACCTAAATATTTAATTTAATTTTTACTTTTAATAACATTATTACCTATGTTTAAATTACAGTTATTTAATTTTCTTCTACCTTCAAGGATAATTAATTCAGTTTTTTCACTTACCAAAGTTAGTCCATTATCAATCATCCATACATCAATTTTATTGATAGTTTCTATTACCAAATTTCTGAGCTCAAGTTCATTTTTACCAGATATCAATATTACAATATCATCAGCATAGCCAATTATTTTAACACCTAAAGATAAATTTAAATTTAATACGTCATCATAAAAAATGTTCCATAAAAGGGGACTAAGAACGGATCGTTGTGGAACACCCATCTTTATTTTGAACTTTTTATATAATTTTTATTTCCCACTATACTATCCCAATTTTCGAAATAACTTTTAATGATATGTTTATTAGATAATCTGAAATTTTTAATGTTTTTAATTTGTTAACAATTTTATACTACTGAGCTGTATTAAACGCATTTTTAACGTCTAAACATAACATAATACATATTTTTTTATTTTTATATGAACCAATTTTAGCCAAATTAACTTCATTAATGATGTTTTCTAAAGAATTCAGAGTTGATAAGTTTTTTCTAAAGCCAAATTAATTTTTTAACATACCTCTTTTATATTTAACTTCCTCTCTCAGTCTTTTTTCTATTAGTCTTTCTAAAAGTTTTGCTAAATTATTTAATAGACAAATTGGTCTAAATTTCAAAGGATCGCCTAATTTTTTACAGGTTTTGGAACTAAGACTACTACAGCTTCTTTCCAAATAATTGGAAAAATTCCATCATGAATAATTTAGTTAAAAACATTTAGGAAAATATCTGGAATTTCATCCACTAAAATTTTTATTATTTCATTTGGAATTTTGTCATTTCCTGTAGCTTTCTTATTTTTCAACCCTTCTTCTAGCATTTTTTAATTCAACTATAACAACATTTTCTGAATTCCAAATAGTTGTATGGAGATCAGGAAATAAATCTCTTGCAATTTTGTATTGTTCATCAGATTCAATAAATATATTTTTCTTTTAAAATTTGTTGCAAATTATTTTGTATGCTTTACCCCATAAATTGGTTTCTAAATCAATACAAAGAATTTTCCAGTTATTTTCCTTTGATATAAAAATCGAATCTTTCAGAATTCTTTACTTGTATTATATTCTAGATAATAATTTATTTATTATATCTATTTTTTTTATAGAATGTTTTATTTCCGGTATTT
Source organism: Lordithon lunulatus (assembly GCA_963942505.1). Lineage (NCBI taxonomy): Eukaryota > Metazoa > Arthropoda > Insecta > Coleoptera > Staphylinidae > Lordithon > Lordithon lunulatus. Next base: position 4,850,917 of record OZ012667.1, read on the forward strand.
ACCTTAACTTCACAGAAAACCTCTGAAAAACTGTGAAAGTTATATATTATATCCAATATATAATGTATATATATATATATATATATATATACATATATATATATATATATATATATATATACATATATATATATATATATATATATATATATATATATATGTTTTATTCGGTGAATAGATAGTTTTGTCTTTTTGTTAAAAAAAGTAGATTGGCCCTGATTGCGCTACACAGACGGTATGTACTTTATTTTATGTTTATTTTGAGTTTTAGATAAAACACAAATAATATTTTACGAGTAACCTAAAATAATAAAAAAAACATTTTTAGATTGTATAATCTTCAACAAGTTGTACATATCTACTCTTAAGTATTTTGAGAGCCCGGGCGGCCTCGGATGGTCAGTTAACGATGAGATCTGGAAGAAGTAACGGTATTATTATGTTTTATAATTGGACCATCAACTCCTCTATGTTAAAAAAATGTATTGTAACTGGTTTTTGTGAGTTTTGTATGTCTTACTATTTCAGATTGCAGGATAATTTCATTAAATTTTAACATTTATTTAATTATAAAAGTATAAATCACATTCATAACATTTGACATTAAAATAAAATAAAATAAAATCAGGAATATATTCGTGACTAATTTGAATAACATACAGGGGTAAATTAAGTAAGGAATTTTTTTATAAAACCTTCATTTTTGATATATGCAAAAATTAGACAGAAATTTAAAAAAAATTGCAATTACGTTCTGCTTTTTCAAAACTGATCGAAAAAATTAACACTTTCATTATAAATTGGCAATTTAAAATCGTTTTTTATTTTAAATTGCCAATTTATAATGAAAGTGTTAATTTTTTCGATCAGTTTTGAAAAAGCAGAACGTGATTGCAATTTTTTTTAAATGTCTGACCAATTTTTGCATATATCATAAATGAAGGTTTTATAAAAAAATTCCTTACTTAATTCGCGTTCGAGAAATTTTTGCAAAAATCATAAATAAATGTTTTATTGAATTTATTCGCTACTTAATTTCCACCCTGTATAACTTCATTCGAGTTCAGTTATTTAATCAAGAGCAGAAACACTATTATATTTGCTGTTTTCGTTTAATGTTCCGGAGTTTGTCTCGTGTTCGATTCTACATTGTTCCGCGTGTAGCTAAAAATGATACCCGAAAGTGGCTTAGTAGTGGCCACATGTCCTGTAATGTTTTGGGATAGAAAACATACACGTTTATACAAGTAATAATTTATATTAGTGAAGCAGTTATCTACAAACTTAAAAAAAAAGCACATGTATATTAACAACCATAAAATAAATATTTTGTTAACAAAAAAAAATAAAAATAAATTTACTAAATCTAATTGATCACGTTGCTTTATGAAGATTTGGGAACATATAAAATATCAAGAGGCAGATGTGTTAGTAACTGGTTTGCTATGCTTTTGAATAAATGTGATAGCTTTCGTCGCAATTGTGGCAGCATGGCTTTGACGACTTCTTGTCCATTTTGACGTAGGAATAGATTCATGGCTTCGCCTAGAAAACAAGAGTTTTCAGTAGGAATCAAATTATAAAGGGTTAAAAATACCATCCAAAGTTAAAAAAGTTAAGTAGTAGTTAAGTAAAAGAGTTATGCTAGAATTGTATCTATGGAACTTCTGGAGGAATCAAATTATAAAGGGTTAAAAATAACATCCAAAATTAAAAACATTGCAATAAAAGTTCCTTGAAGTTATGCTAGAATTGTATCTATGGAACTTCTGGAGGTATCAAATTATAAAGGGTTAAAAATAACATCCAAAATTAAAAACATTACAATACAAGTTCCTTGGAGTTATGCTAATAGTGAATTGTATCTATGGAACTGGGCGATATCGTACCCCAGCGCGCTCTGAAAAGTTTGAGAAATTCTGGCGAATTTGAAGAGCAAAAAAAAAGACTTTTATTTGGCATATCCGCACCACACTTGCCTTTTATAAAATTCCCCCCAATAAACAATACTTTCACAGAAAAAAAAAGAAAATATACAAATTAACATAAAATTTCTAGAACCTCATTTTGTAAGCGGAATCTTGAACCTCCTATCGAGCAAGGGGGTCTTGAAAGTGTCTTGAACCTCCTCCCGAACAAGGGGGTATAGTGTGTTTTCTACACACAGAAATGAATATGTATTAATTTCTGTGTGTAGGAAACACACTATACTATATAATATGTATTCATTTATGTGTGTAGAAAACACACTATACCCCCTTGTTCGGGAGGAGGTTCAAGACTCCGCTTGCTAAAAGAGGTTCTAGAAATGACGTGATCTCTGAATGACGAGGAGGGGGATTTTAAATGGTATCTTCGTCTATAACAGAGGTGGCCAAAACGTCGACCGCGATCTTCCTAGTCGCTCGCATGTCTGATATGTAGACATATTACATATGGTTTTAATAATTAACTAATTCGTTTGTAAGAAGATATTATTATTTTCTCTCATAAAAACAATTAGATATTAAGGCACCTTACACGATCAATATTACTGTAATTATTTTAGAATAATAACAGTATTACTGTACGATAATATATTTAAAATGTTCCTTATTCTAAAATGTTGCCAGTATTACTCATAGTGTAAGGTATAGTAATGATGTAATGAAGAGAATACTTACTGATCGTTATCCGGATAAGTGATTACTTGATAAATATAAAAGGAGAATTAAAGCAAATATTGACAGTACTAGTATTGACAGTATTATTGACCGTGTAAGGTGCCTTATTGAATATGTATTAGATTATCTATGTTTATTTTTAATTTAAACTTACGTTTGGCATTAAATTACTATTTTTCTTCGGTGTTTTCATCACTTAACATTGAAAGCCATTTTATACATTTTTGTTTATAATAGGGGTACCCTCTAATGAACATATCGCTATTATTGTTGCTAGAGTTGATTATAGGAATATCAAATGATATTTCTATCTTTGTTGTACATTAAAAACATGCTATTTCTGTCTCAAATATTTCATAATGGCCGACGATGATGCGAAAACAAAAAGTCGGTAATGAGCGTGCGTTTGCGGAAAAAGACCAATTTTTGTTTCAAAAACAATTATTATACAAAATGGCTTTCGATGCATGCATTTACAATTATAACTCAAATGTGTTGTAAATGTATATAAATAATGAATTGTTGCGGTATAATAGAGCGATATGTGTAAAGTGGATTAGAAATAATGGAATACGGATATATTTAGCGGGGTTTCTGTCTTATATGTAAGTTTTTTATACTATTTTATCATACTATAGTAATACTATTGAAGGTTATAACCTTCAATAGTATTACTCCTTTTCTTATGATCCCTTTAGGCCTAATTAACACATAGGAGGTCAAGAGGCGAAGACGCGGTGCCATCTCTATATAAAAATATGGTCCACTTAGGTAACGAGGCGCGGGCATTTGCCTCGTGCCTCTCGCCGTGCCGGCACCGCCTGAGACACGGTGGCTGCGAGGCGACAGGCACAACTCTTCCACGCCGCCTCTGTGTAAACATAGTTCCTTTCGTTTATCACTCTGGGCTGGTACGGGCTTATTGTTTCTTGTTCTATTTGCCGCTTCCGATGCGCATAATTCTACCTCGGCCCTTACAACCGGCGGCGCACGACTAGCAATGCTAAACCATGCTAAACGAAAGCGCATCTAGACAGCGTAATAAGCGTAAGGGGATAACCGAAGAAGATATAAACAGAAAAATTAAAAAAGCGCCAGAAGCTATTAATATGCTATGGAAGATACTACCACGACCGCTAGATCTGAGCGATACTGCACGCCACGGGGGAGACTAGCAATGATAAACCATGGTAAACGAAAGCGCCTCATATGGTGCAATGTCCACCCCTTCACTGCATATGGACATCACAATCGCCTGTGCGACGTCGCACCTGCACCTCGCCTACACCGCGCCTCCATCCGACGCCGCTTATGTGTGAATTGGGCATAATACAGACCGCTGCATATAATTTAAAAAAACAGGTCCCCCAAACGGAATAAAAGTTTTGCCACCCCTAGTCTATACTATATTTATGCGTATAAGTTTATAGTTTAGAGAATATAGTTATATTAAGTATCTCACCTATGATCCTGTTATTTCTATAAACGTCTTTAACACCCAATCGAACATGTTTAATATCGATATCCACTAAAAGTGTTTCTACATGCATATATTTCTGCTCATCTTTTGTACTGAAGCCTACTGTTCCTTTAACGATAGCAGTTACATCCTCTGAAAACGAAATTCATTTAGAATGTTCAGTTCGGTGTTAAATCATAATTTAAAATATTTCTTAAAACAAAATTTTTATATAAAAGTTATGCATAATTTGTATTAAACCGAAAATTTCAGTTTTTACATTTTATGGTTGAACTGAATACAATTTTAAACTTTTTATTGCTGTATAACAAGTTTAAAATTGTATTCAATATATAGACTGAATACAATTTTAAACTTGTTTTTCCTGTCTAACAAGTCAAAATTGTATTCAATATATATAGTGAATACAATTTTAAACTTATTATTCCTGTATAACAAGTTTAAAATTGTATGCAATATATAATTGTATTCAATATATAGACTGAATACAATTTTAAACTTGTTATTCCTGTATAACGGGGCGAACCAAGGTGTGGATGTTGGCGTATGCGGATGACATTGTCCAAGAGAGTGGAAGAGATGCTGGATAGAATGGGAATGTACCTGGATAGGAGAGGGCTAGTGGTGAATGTAGAGAAGACTAAATGGATGATATTTAGGAATAGGGATAGAAGACGTAGAGTGGAAGAGCTGATCTGGAAGGGAAGTATGATTGAGAGAGTGAATGTCTTTAAATATCTGGGCTTTTGGTTTGACAGTGGAGGAGGATTTAGGGTGCATGTGGAATGTATGCAGGTGAAAGCGAGAATGGCTTGGGGGATAGCGAGAAGAAAATGGGAGAGTTTGTGGGGAGGTAACCTCTTAATGGCGTGTAAGATCTGGAATGCGTGTGTAAAACCGATGCTGTTTTATGGAGTGGAAGTGTGGGGATTGCGTGAGTGGGGTGTGATAGAGAGAGAGCAAGGTTTGTTCCTGAAGAGTCTGCTAGGTCTCGAAAGGTCGACACCGAGAGCAGTGCTGTTGCAGGAGACGAACCGTATAAGTATGTGGTAGGAGTCCTGTGTGAGGTTGGTAAAGTTTGAAGAAAGATTACATGAATTGGGTGAGGAAAGACTGGTGCGGGAGGTATGGATGAAGTGTAAGAGTAGGACGGAGAGTGGATGGAAAAAGGATAGAGGAAGAATGTATGAAAGAGTGGGTATGTCTGAGGTGTGGGTAGAAGAGAAGTTGAGGGAAATTGGAAGCCTAGGATCTGAGGTAAGAGAGATATTGAGGGATATTGAATGTCAAAAAAGGCAGGGTAGAATGACTGAGAGCTCCTACAACCCTGGCTACGTAGAGTGGCAAGTGCTTGGGAAACTCCCGAGTTACTTAGCCAGGGGTGAGTGGAGCAGGGAGGACAAAGTATGCATGGCAAGAGCGAGGTGTGAGACGAGAGAGGGAGGAAAGTGTGGATGGGTCTGGGCTACACCGCGTGTGGGCTGTGTAGTAAGGGAAGCGACACGTGGTGGCACCTTAGCGAAGATTGTGAGGGTGTGAAAGCAGAGTGAGTGGGAGACTGCAGAAAGCTGATTGATTGGTTTAGCGAAGATGGGGAAGACGTGAAAATCTGCAGGAGGCTGACGTGGGAGAGGAAAGTGGTTATAAATGATGTAAATTTGTAATTTTTGCAGAGTGTTACTTTTATTTCTATTTGTATTTTTATTTTTATGTATTTTGGTTGTGGTTGGTGATTTTGAAGAACAGTTTTCTGTGAGGAAAATGAAAAAAAATTTTTGAAAAGAAAAATTATTTTCAATATATAGACTGAATACAATTTTAAACTTGTCTTTCCTGTATAACAAATTCAAAATTGTATTCAATATATAGACTCAATACAATTTTAAACTTGTTATTCCTGTATAACAAGTTCAAAATTGTATTCAATATATAGACTGAATACAATTTTAAACTTGTTTTTCCTGTATAACAAGTTTAAAATTGTATTTAATCTATATATTGAATACAATTATATATTACATACAATTTTAAACTTGTTATACAGGAATAATAAGTTTAAAATTGTATTCACTCTATATATTGAATACAATTTTGAACTTGTTTCTCCTGTATAACAAGTTCAAAATTGTATTCAATATATAGACTGAATACACTTTTTAACTTGTTTTTTCTGTATAACAAGTTCAAATGTGTATTCAATATATAGAGTGAATACAATTTTAAACTTATTATTCCTGTATAACAAGTTTAAAATTGTATGCAATATATAATTGTATTCAATATATAGACTGAATACAATTTTAAACTTGTTATTCCTGTATAACAAGTTCAAAATTGTATTCAATATATAGACTGAATAACCGTTTTAACTTGTTTTTTCTGTATAACAAGTTCAAATTTGTATTCAATATATAGAGTGAATACAATTTTAAACTTGTTATTCCTGTATATCATGTTCAAAATTGTATTCAATATATAATTATATTTAATATATAGAGTGAATACAATTTTAAACTTATTATTCCTGTATAACGAGTTTAAAATTGTATTCAATATATAGAGTGAATACAACTTTAAACTTATTATTCCTGTATAACATGTTTAAAATTGTATTTAGTTCAACCGTAAAATGTAAAAACTGAACTTTTCGGTTCAACACTAAGTATAAACATTTTACAAATTAATTATATATATAAAACTTGTATTCTTGAACTAAATCTTAATAATTATACCGAAAAAATATTCAGGAAATCAAGCTCAGTGGCCTAGTAGTAGATTTAGCTCAAAATATTTCATTCTGTTGTGGGAACAAACTTAATTTCCATATACTCGAAATGGCATCTAGAAGATTCCGGTTAAATTTTAGACACATATCGAATTTTGAATTAATTCTTGATAGCATTATAGTTTAGTTTTTGCTGTATTAGAAAAATAATACTCACGAAATTTTCCATGAAAAGTGCCATTGCCACTAGCTGGTATAATAAGAAGAACACCGCTGCTCCTATACTTTGAAGCCATTCGTAGTTCTGGCATTTTAATTCGTGCTTCAAAAGGCTTTACACCATCACCAATCCTGAAAAAAAAACGATTCTTGCTATTCGTTTACCTTTGGCATAAAATAAGTACAAACAGGGCGCAATCTGCATTAAATTCTAAAAATCCTAAGAATGTTTGTAGTAAATTATATAACAAGCGACCGGAGAAGATATAGAACTGCAGTTCGGGGTTTAAGAAATGTCTAAAGGAATTTCTCCTGCTAAATTCCTTCTACTCGGTCAAAGAATATCTAAATCATATTCAATAATTGAATACTTCCTAGTTTCTAGTTAAATATATGTATATTGTTTTGGCGTTATTTCTTTTTATATAGCATTAGTTATGTGGTGATGTACTCTTGGGAAATAAATCTGGATTTGATTTGATTTAGGACTTGCTGCTTCAAATAATCATTTTATTTATACTTTAAAATGAATTATCACAAAGTAGACGCCAATATTTTAATATTTTCGTATTTTCACGGGCTCAATTATTCGTTGATACATACTTTAGTCGACTAACACTGTAGTTACTAGCACCATACACATCTATATCAGCTAAAGTTACTTTATAGCCATTAGGTCCTGATGTCAGTGTTAATGCTAGCTCATCCATCCAAAACGGTTCCACTGGAGGCAGATCGATTTCTTTAATTCCTTTAGCCAAATAGGGCTGCAAATGATCCATTGCTTCAATAAAGCATTTTATGAGGTCTTTATCTTTGGTGCCTTCATGGCATTGTTTCACGTACGGTGCTAAAAATGAAACAAGATAGAATTAATTAGGTGGAACGTCTTGCTTATAAAAATAAATACAACAGATTCCTCTTTACCTGGGATACATTTTGCCTCTATTAAGCGACCGCATGACATATTTGTCGCAGTAACTTAGTTGAAAATGCACATAATTTTAAATATCTCTACCCCAGAAGTAAAATGTGGTAACTTCATTGCACATAATTTTCCAGAAATTATATTTAAAGACATATATAAGTGTGAACCCGCCTCTTAGCAATCTACATATCTAGATTTCGATCTTATTAGATCTCGTCAGTGTAGCTCAGCTAGTGAGGATGAATTCACACAAAATCTCGAGTGGTTATATATGTTTTATACAATTGGCTTTGTGCTGATATCTCAAGCACTCTGTTGGAATATTATTCGTATTCTCTAGAGGGCATTACCCGGTGATCCTGATAACATGAACATGTTGACGGTTATTACCATATGGGTGTGCATTGCTAATTGATGTGGTGCCGTTTGATGGCGTTTAACTTCCCTCTACGAGGGTAAGTTGTACTATATTTAAAGAGTTTATATTTATAAATAATACCAAGAATCATTTCTTCTAAGTTGGAGAACACATTTTTCTATGTAACTTATTTACAAATACTTCTGCAGTATGAACAGGCGTTCATACACCTCCCAATTATTATGCAATATTGTCCCAATTAAGCGGTTTATTGTCCTGAATCCGTGGTTGAAACATACTTGTAATAATTAAGATAAAACCTTCATATTTGGATACCAGAAGAAATTTGATGTCAGCTCGATTGAATGGTCAAATACGAATCACGAATGTTTTATTTCAATTATTAGAAGTGTGTTTCAACTACGGATTCGGGACAATAAACCGCTTAATTGGGACAATATAGCATAATAATTGGGGGGTGTTAGTGTTACATAAATCCTTCAATACTCACATAAATTGTATTGATACATTTATAATATATTCAACAACACTTGTAATTTTAATTAGTATCCATGTTCACAAGGAGTTTCAAGGGGAGGGTGGTTTTGAAATTGGCTTATCCTCGTGATATTAAGGGTCTAATAAATTTTAATAGTCTCAAAATTGGAATGCTTTATATTTTTTAATTTTAAAAACCCTAAATAATAGATGTAAAGGATGACATATAGAGCCGAGTTTGAACTAGATTGTGCTTTGATTATATTTTTATTCCTTTAGTTTTTAGTGAATAATCATTAAATTCTTATGTGTAACTTCGTCTGCGTATGTGTTTTGAGACAGAATTCAATAATCTTCGGTTAGCTTTGTTCACGGTTTCTTTATATTACGTGATAAATTGGAGGTTCGCAGACCACCCCCGTATACGCAATCTTCCATCCTATATTTATCTCGCATCTTCGGTTAGTTTTGTTCGCAGTTTCTTTATATTACGTGATAAATTGGTAGTTCGCAGACCACCCTCGTATACTCAATCTTCCATCCTGTATTTACTCGCATTTTCTCTGAAAGGCCCTATGTCCATCAACTGTGGCAGTATTTACATAAATATCCATTTCCGATTATTTCCAATCGAAATTCTTCGACACATCGTTTTTATAATTACCAACGCGTGATATAAAACAGTAACTAGACAATTTTAGTACCATATAACCCAACATTATAGATTATATTTTATTACCATGTATAGTAAATCAAATGTATTTATATACACAGGTTGTTATATAATTTCTGAGCATTTATCTATGAAAACAAACGCACTATGTTTCTGCAATACGTGAAAAGCCAGCGACCTGGCTTCTTATGCAATTGAAAAAAAATACGTTTTGCAAGTTGAATTACATAATGTGCGTTATGAAATTACATATTTAAGTAGCATATAAATACAACTATTTGTTTAAATACAAATTATTAAGCAGCTGTAATTGAACCGTATGATTAATTCACATACATATATGTTTTTTTTCTCTCTCCAATATTTTCTAGTCCGCTTTCTCTCTTAAACATTTTTTAAATAACAATATACACTATATATATATATATATATATATATATATATATATATATATATATGTGTGCAAGTTATTATTGGGAAACAGCGAGGGCAGTAAAAAACTCCTTTTTTAATATATCAATATATTTCGCTCGTTAAATTTCGAGCATCATCAGGATAATCTACAATAAATTGTTTAAAATTAAGTTGGCATTATATATATTTTTATATTTTTATTTTTATTTATTTATTTATATATATCCTTGTTAACCGCGAATTTGTTATTATCTTGTCAAATAAGCGCCAAATCTAAATTTAAAAATGTTGTAAATTATGTTGTTATGTTGTTATGTTGTATTATGTTATGTTCCAGTTTCCTTGTTGATTAACTCTGTTTAGTAAGTTAACACCATATTTATATATACCATGTTTAATTAATTATAAGCCCCTTTGTACTATTGTAGATTATCCTGATGTTGCTCGAAATTTACCGAGCGAAATATATTGATATTTAATATATCAAAAAAAAACTCCTTTTTACTGCCCTCGCTGTTTCCCAATAATAACTTGCACATAATTAACTTTCGGCGAATAAATACAATAATATATATATATATATATATATATATATATATATATATATATATATATATATATATATATATATATTACTTGATTTTATTGTTGCATAGTTATTATTATTATTTTATCCAAATTAATGATTTATAAAAAGAAACAATATATTTTATTATCAGCGAGCAGATTTTAATTTATTTTTGTCATTTATTTAAAGTAATGTATACAAAAAAAGTGTAACAATACATTTGTAGCGTACTACGTTCATTTCATAGTCGCATCTAAAAATAGAATTAATAAGAATAAAAAGAGAATTAAATGTAACACCGACAATAAATTGCATAGAGGAAATACAATTAGGATGGTGTTGACTTTTGCTTCTTTCCAGTTGTTTCGTTTATTTTCTGCTAGCTCCGATATAGCTTCATCCCATTTTTTTCTTGGTCTTCCTTTTTCTTGTTTCTGTTTGTTGCTCTTCATATTCTTTTGGCCGGAGTTGTCTCTGCCATCCTAATTATGATGGCAGAGACAACTCCGGTCAAAATTATATGGAGAACAAACAAAAACAAGAAAAAAGAACAATAGCAACAAAAAAAAACCTGAAAAACGGAAGACCAAGAAAAAATGGGATGAAGCTTTATCGGAGCTATTAGAAAATAATCGAAACAACTGGAAAGAAGCAAAAGAACTGGCAATAAATAGAAGTGAATGGAAAAAATGTATAAAATGATAGACGAAAATTTAAACCTTTATACCAGACTGTGGTAGAAAAGGCCAAGACCGGTCGATTGCTAAGCCAATTTTGGTTGATCGCTCGCATTGTTTTAATTTGGAAACCGATTAGACTACTTAATAAATAGACCACTAATGATGACAATAAATCGATGGTGACAGTCGATTTTATATACACAAAAATTGGCCACCCCCCAACAGTACTATATGTGAACAAATCTATTAGGGCCTATATAACAAATTTAAATCAACTCGCTCTGTTGATTAAATTAATCACATTAGTAGTATTATATAAATCACATTAAGAATAATTAAAAGATACGTAACTAATCTAAAACCAAAGCCAAATTGCCGCTGTAACATTTTCTAATCGTTAAGTTTTTTAATGTGTATATCATTCGCGTGTGGTTTGGCCCAACCGAATATTACCACATATTTCGGTTTCATACACTTCGTATATCCCTATATAATTAAGGAGAGGTCGCTAATTAGATTTTTAAACAAACTTGGGAAATGCGTAATGTAGCACACGGCCGTTGCAAAATTCAACACATAAGAAGCATTTTAATTTTAATTTTATTTTTTTGAAAATTCTAAATCGCAGCGGTTTGACCTTGTCAGTCATCGCACGTGTCCACTGTATTATCGAACACAAGAAAAAAAAGTGCAGAGAGCGGTGTTTGTATAAATATTCAGAAAGGGAATTGGATTTGTTTTATCGCATTTTTTTTTGCCTTGAAGGCGATTGTGTATTCATCACAATTGCTCGCAAAAAGCGACGTGTGTGTCTGTATGTCCTTCGTTGTAATAATTATTGTTTCATTTGGTTTTACTGACAAGTTTACAATATAATATAAATGAATGTAATAAGATATTGCTAGCATTATTACCACAAATTAAAAAAAAAATAATAACAACTCATTTACAGTCTAAAAACTTCGAATAATTATATTTAATCTTTGAAATCACTTTCCATCAATTCCTTTTTTATCCCCGGTGTGAAGCGAAGTGGTAAGAGAGCTGCCGCTGTGCTGTAATTTCGCGCGGCGTCAGTGAAAGTGATGAGATTTTTACGCGGAAAATCGACAAAAAAAGAATTAATGACGGCAGTTTCCTTATAATATGTAATTGATGGACGCCGGTTAAATTTACATAATCGATTTGTGCGGTTTTGTAAAGGTCTCTCTCGGCAAATTGCGCTAATAAAAAGCGTACATTAGCAATCGTTAATGATGTTGTTAGTTCAATTGAAAAGTTGAAAGGTAATTACAAATTTATCGCCAGATATTTATTATAATTATGTGTGAAAATAATTTGTTTTGGTGGAAATTGTTTTACCGTTTTTTGTTTGTATTTTTATTGTTATTTATGTTGAGTATTGTTTATTGGAGGATTTTTTTAGAAGGGATAGATTTTTGTGTGGTTATGCCAAATGAAAGTTTTCTTTTTTCTTTGTTTCTGTGGCAATTGTGAGAATTGACACACATTAAAAAATAATTAGATTTACCTCATTACTTTTAACTCGTGGTCTATTATTATTATAATAGATAATATAAATATAAATAATATAAATAATATAAATAATATAAATATAATAAAGATAATAATATATAATATATATATATAAATAAATATAAATATAAATAAATAATATATAAATAAAGATAATAAAGATAATATAAATAATTATTATTATTATTAACTCGTGGCCGTACTATGTTGATGGTAAATTGTATATGTATGAATTTAATTGCTGTGTTTGTCTGTGTTTTTGTTTAGTATTGTGTGTATTAAAAAAAAGGTCTATCTTTATAGGGCTACTAGCCGTGAAGCTTTTCTGCCTGTCAGAGGAGTTTTAATCACCTGGTATTTAACTTCACATGAAACCTCTAAAACAACTGTAAAAGGTGATTCGCAAAAATTCACCCCGTTGGGGATCAAAAATTATTGTAATGTTACAATTTAATTCCACACAGAATTAAGGAAAACTTTACAATACAATGCAAATTATTTATAGCACAAAAATAATTATAATAATAAGTGGTTAGGAGTAGGCGTCTAACACCCAGCTCAATAGCCGAGTGGTTAGACGCATACTCCTAACCACTCGGCTATTGAGCATGGTATCATTATAATTATTTTTGTGCTATAAATAATTTGCATTGTATTGCAAAGTTTTCCTTAAGGGGTTATATACCTTTATTTTCTTTAAAAAAAAATCGATTTTTTTTATTGCTTTATCTGAAAGCAAAACTCTTTGAGAACATTTTACGAAATTTTCAGGGAGATCCGAGCAATAGATCGAAAGTTACAGCGCTTCGAAGCGGGGTGCGATGTTTCTTGGAACATCTACTCGATTCTCGATTATCTCGAAATGGAGTTTTCCAAAAGAGCGTTTGCTGTGATCACGATTTCCGAAAAACTATTTGACCGATCTTCTTAATTTTTTTTTTGAATTTTTTGTAATTAATGTTGTCAGTCCTTGAACGATTCCTTTTTTATGCATAAATTTTTATTTTGCAAATACGAATTTTTTAATAAAATTTTTAGAGCTCAAAAAATTGAGTTTTTGGGAAAAACGTTCCCGTATGCTGAAAAAACAAAATATTTATTTAAATAATCGTTCAAGTACTAGGAAGGTCGCTATACTAGTGAAATGTTTTGGGTTTTATGATTTCAATTGACCAGCTTGACTTTCATGATGATCACCGCAAGCCTCATCAAAAAAAGAGGGTTCCGGGGAAAGGGCCATAACTCCGCCAATTATAAATTTTTTATTATAAACTAATATTTATTTTTTTCACTAAAAAACGTACTATTAATAAATTATAATTTTGATGTAAATAAAATATTGCTACATACCTTTACAAAAATTCAAACTTTCCTCAATTTTTCCGCACAAAAAGGTATATAACCCCTTAATTCTGTGTGGAATTAAATTGTAACATTATAATTATTTTTGATGATATAATTCTGTATAGAATTAAATTGTAACATTTTGATTAATTTTTTAAAGTATTTAGTATTATATTTAAGGATATTTTAACCATTTGTTTTATATAATATATTATAAACAAGCAATGTTGAAATCAACAATTCCTTTTTTTCACGACAACAATACAGCACTGCGGTATAAAGTCGGAATTGGATCAGCTAGTGATATAAAGCACAAGCAGATCCAATTACATGAGTCTTAAAATTTAACCCTTAAGCACCTAAGTCCGGTCACTGAGATCTGGTGTAAAATAGAAAATAAATCTTAGCTTTGTAAAACAAATTATTTTGTTACAAATAAAAAAAATTAAACGTTTTATGTGGTTTAATTACTTAAACGAACCCCAATAAATAGTAAGCTACTTACAGAACATAAATAATAATTTAAACTTCGTATATTTCTACAAGAAATGTTGCTGTATCAGTGACCACTACCTGATATGAACGTCCGGATTTTGACACCTAGGCGGTTAAGGGTTAAAAAAACATCGAATTTGTCTACAAATGTGTTTGTTGCTATTTCTATTCAATAAAATGAGTACTTACGTACGACATCGATTCTAGCAACGACGACTGTCGCGAAAAAGAGCAGCGCACTCAGGAAATGAAGAAACATCGTGCTGGTTTCTACTATTGTTCTTCGCGGCGGAAAATGGATGTTAGCTATCCGCCGACTACAAATCAAATGAACCGGAGGGGCATCCGAGTTGGCTTTCTATACGCAAACAATGTTCAGCCGAAGTCAAAGACACCCGAAGACATGCAACGGCACGCACAGGTAATGATTTAAACGCAGTACACGCAATCTAATGCCAATAATGAGTTGCGGTTTGAAGAAAAAAAAAGGCCGAATTGAAGGTTCTTAGAAATTTAATTCGTAGTAGTAAACCCAATTTTTTTATACAAAAGCTTTTGTCAGAAACTTATATTGTTGAGTGGAAAATAATAGTTATTTTATTTTTCACTCAACGCTGATACTTACTATTCGCATTTCAAACGTTAACGGTTTTGTTCAAAGTAGTAGCTGATCTTTGTTATTGTTCCATCAGCTGATTGCATTAAAATCATTTGATTTAAGTCATTTCTACAATAATGCGCGATTGTTAATGTACTTTTAAGGTATAAATAGTATAACCTTGGCTCTATAGTCATGTATAAGATGAAAAAACAAATGTACTGCAAACAAATTCCCTACTAAATGTAGTTCATTTCGTACCACCAGATGTGGTATCAGCCGGCTTGAATCGCCAATAACTTCGTCTGCAAACAGAACAGGACTAGAGTTTTAAATCGACTCGAGTAAATGAATCCGTGTCAGCTTATTTGGGCCCTCTGTGATTGTAATTGCCCTGCAAACCTCCCCGACATGAGTCGCCCGATCATACGATCCAAAACTGTTGTTTGCAAATAATAATAACTTTCCTATAGTAGCTATTAAAAATAAATGCAGGAATGATTATAAAAATCTTAAATCTAAATTTGAATTGTTGGTAATTTTATAAGGCACCTTACACGGTCAATAATACTGTCAATCCTACTACTGTCAGTATTTGCTTTAATCCTCTTTCAAAATGTATCAAGTAATCAATTATCCAGATAAACATCAGTATTCTATTCATTCCATCATTACTATACCTTACAGGATCAGTAATTCTGTCAATTTTTTAGAATAACTCCGCCTAGGGTGCTTCACACTCTAGCTGGTCCCAAGCCCAGATAAAGGAGGAGGGTTGGTGTGAGATCATAAAACTCATCCCATAAAATGCAATCAGTATAAATTCATACTTCCTAAAAAAGTGGAGGATGCATAGAATTTATATATATATATATATATATATATATATATATTATTATTTTTCACATATATTTTTTTTAAATTAGTAATTTAAATTAATAAATAAAATTAGTTGAATCATAGAAAATAACGAATAACACTGTAGTGCAGAGTTCTAGCCATTTGAAATAGTGGACGGGCATAGTTTGGTTGGTAGGGGCCACCCGCCCACCCCACCTTCGTTCGCATACTTTTTTCATAGGATAACACTCTTTTTGGAATGGTTTAAACAATATAAAACGTCTGTATCCATTGAAAAAACTATGTGAGCGAAGGTGGGTTGGGCGGGTGGCCCCTACCAACCAAACTATGCCCATCCACTATTACAAATGACTTGAACTGTACACTACACTGGTATCTGTTACTTCTTATCATATTCTCTATTTGCCTTTTTGCCTTTTACCTTTCGGTGTAGGCTATTACATTTACATTACTTAACATTATACATTTGTAAATTCTTTCTACTCTTTTCTGTTATTCGCCAGTTCTCTTGCTTGCTTGACTGTCTTTCCTTTCTTGATTATTATTTCCTCTATTCTGTTGTCCCACTCTTTTCTTGGTCTACCTCTTCTTCTTTTATTTCCAGTTCTTGCTTCCCATACCTGTTTTGTTTGATTCTTATTGTCCATCCTAATTAAATGCCCCCACCAGTTTAGTTGGTTCTTTTCTATATACTTTTCTATAGCTTCTATTCCCAATTATTCTCTGATGTCATCATTTCTTATTCTGTCTCTTCTCGTAACTTGTTTTACTCCTCTGAGATATTTCATTTCCATTGCCTGTATTCTACTTTTATCCCTCTTCGTTAGTTTCCACGTCTCGCTCCCATATGTCAGTATAGGTCTATATATGCTTTTGTATATGTTTATTTTTGTCCTCTGCTGATCTCTTTTTTGTTAATCAGTATATTGCTCAATGTGTGGTATGTTTTAACTGTCTAGTTTATTCTGTTACTAAGTTCACCTTCCATTTTCCCGTCTTCTGGCAGACTCCTAGGTATTTGAATTGTTCTACTTGCTCTATTTTGTGTTGTTCTATCTTTATATACATATACATATATATATATATATATATATATATATATATATATATATATATATATATATTAATAAATAAAAATTCTATCATTAAACGACCTCAATATGTAAATTGTCCGTATTACGAATACAATCAAAACGAGTGGTTTCAAGAATGGCATCCCTGATCATTTAGCGTTCTTATGTTTCAACCTGCGAAGGTGAAATGCATACTTTCGAGCATTTCGAGATTACACCCCTGTTGAACTCCAGATGTTGGAAAAGATAAATAAAACGATTGTTTTTTTATCACACTCCAGTTACACTTTGCAACTAGTTTCGGCTAAGCTCTAGCCATTTTCGAGCTCCTCCGATGACATGTTGCTTCAATGCTATCAAATTTAAATGTCGACACATAATAACGTTATTCATTTTGATTGATTACGATGTGTACATCTCTATAAAAAAGTACCCATAATTATTTCATAACAATATTTCCATACGCAACAATTTCGTAAAACATCGCTTTTCGTAATTAATTCTACAATTTTCGTCACACACATACACTAAAGCAATTTCCTTTAATTTTCCACTACAACGCTAATAATTTGCATGCATTCGCTAAAACGGATGGGCAATTACGCTCGCGCGCTTTTGTAATTGCCCGGCGGCTGCGCGCTTTTAATTTTTCTGCAATTAATAATTACCACGCGATTGGTTTAATTGTGGCTGGATGTGAAAAATAAAGCGCAATTAATAACAACTGGCGCGTTGAGTATTTGCATGTCAATTTAACGATCGGATGTAATTATTTCGGAATAGAAAGTTGCGTGTGGTTTAAATCGGCGAGCGCGCTGGGAAACTGGTTTGTAAATGGGAGTTTTCTTACATCCTTTATTTAGTTTTCATGGTCGCCGGTGTTTGAAAATCTCTTAATTAAGTGTATGCAAACAGGTTACCATGGAAATGAATTGGTTACATATGTTTGAATCGTAATATTGACATTATGCTATTGAAAACCAATCTTTTTCTATATGCAAACAGATAAGCATGGGAATATAAATTTGCATACAACTATACTCTTTTAAATGTGTCCTGTGGGTCTATTTTGTACGTTCAGACTGGTATTACCTATGGCAACCAAATAAACAATTATTGATATGCCCCAATATTACGCTATTGTAATACTGCCTTATGTCAAATGTCACAAATGTGTCAAGAGTGAAAGGATAATAACCTATTTCAATATATTAACGTCATTATTGACACATTTGTGACATTTGACATAAGGCTGTACTATAATAGCATTCGGAGAGCATAGGGCATATGAATAGTTGTTTAGTTGTTTGTCATTTGGTATGCCCCACGCTCTACAAACGCTAGTGTAATACTGGCTTACGTAAAATGTCATAAATTTATCAAAAGTGACAGGATAATAACCTATTTCAATATATTAACGTCACTTTTGACAAATTTATGACATTTTACGTAAGCCAGTATTACACTAGCGTTTGTAGAGCGTGGGGCATACCAAATGACAACCAACTAAGCAGCTATTCATATGCCCTATGCTCTCCGAATGCTATTGTAGTACAGCCTTATGTCAAATGTCACAAATGTGTCAATAGTGACGTTAATATATTGAAATAGGTTATTATCCTTTCACTCTTGACACATTTGTGACATTTGACATAAGGCTGTACTATAATAGCATTCGGAGAGCATAGGGCATATGACTAGTTGTTTAGTTGGTTGTCATTTGGTATACCCCACGCTCTGCAAACGCTAGTGTAATACTGGCTTAATGTAAAATGTCATAAATTTGTCAAAAGTGACAGGATAATAACCTAATTCAATATATTAACGTCACTTTTGACAAATTTATGATAATTTACATAAGCCAGTATTACACTAGCGTTTGCAGAGCGTAGGGCATACCAACAGTTATTTAGTTGGTTGCCATGGGTAACAGACAAGTCTGATGCCGGTATTCACCAACATCGCATAAACTTGATATGTCCCATAAGTTTTTGAATGGATAAATTCAAAAAATCATTATGACAAGAAATTGCCAAAACAAATGTCAAACACCTTGAATAGCGCTTGTGATTGGAGCTTTGATGACACCTTTTGTTTAATTATTCAGTGTTTCCAATAGAGAATCTAAAGTAATTACATTCCCTAGATATATATATATATAGATATATATATATATATATATATATATATATATATATATATATATATATATATATATATTTCTCTCGTTTAATTTTGAGCATCATCAGGATAATTAAACAGAGTTAATGAATAAAGAAACTGGCAAATAACATAATTTACACCATTTTTTAATTTAGATTTGGCAACATTATTTATTAGGCCAAATCTAAATTAAATTTTTTTGTAAATTATGTTATTTGCCAGTTTCTTTGTTCATTCATTCTGTGTAATTATCCTGATGATGCTCGAAATTAAACGAACGAAATATATTGATATATTATAAAAGGAATTTCACTGCCCTCGCTGTGTCCCAATAATAACTTATACATAATTAACTTTCGGCGAATAAATACAATATATATATATATATATATATATATATATAATATATATATATATATATATATATATATATATATATATATATATAATATATCCGGTGGCCTTTTCTACCACAGTGTGGTGTAAAGGTTTGAATTTTCTTCTATTCTTTTATAAATTTTTCAATTCTCTTCTATTTAGTGCCAGTTCTTTTGCTTCCTTTCAGTTTTTTCCTTTCTTTTCTAATAGTTATAATATATAGATATAGCGTCATCCCATTTTTTTTCTTGGTTGTCCTTTTTTCTTGTTTTTGATTTTTGCTCTCCATATTATTTTGGCTGGTGCTGTCTCTGCCATCCTAATTATGTGTCCCCACCATCCTAATTGCCTTTCCTCTATGTACTTTATTGTCGGTGTTACATTTAGTTCTCTTCTTATATCCTCATTCCTCATTTTGTCCTTTTTTGTCACTCCTCTAACTCTCCTCATATACTTCATTTCAACTGCTTGTATTTTACTGCTTTGTGCTTTATTAAATGTCCATGTCTCGCATCCGTATGTTAATATAGGTCTTATTATAGCTTTATATATTTTTATCTTCGTTTATCTTGTTATTTCATTTTTGCTTATGAATTTTTTGTTCATAGCATGATACACCTTCATTGCTTTTTCTACCCTGTTGTTGATCTCTATGTCTTGTTTACCCGTCGTCTCTATCGGTATTCCCAATAGGTATCTAAATACCTCCACTTGTTCTATAATTTCCCTCTCAATTTCTATACTTATTTTCTCTTGGTTTTCTCCTATTAGCATGACCTTAGTCTTGTCTTTATTTATGCTCATTCCGTACTCTTTTAAAGTGGTATTCCATACTTTTATATTCTCTTGCAGTGCCTTTTCGCTACGTGCAAATATAACTACATCGTCCGCAAATGCTCCCTCTGCTATTTCCACTCCAACCAGGAGGTTTTACAATTGGCGGAAAACAAATTTACGTAATATTGGTGCAACTTGTACTGCAATATGTGTGAGTTAAATCAGAGTAAATATTGTGCCATTCTAACATCATGCTATCAGTGCACTACTTGGGAGTATATTTCTTTTACACGCTAGAGGCCTAAGTGTCTTTAGCTACGTTATCCTCCAGCCAACTATCCAGAACTACCCAGAACTATTTCCACTCTTTCCATTTGTGTGTATCCCACTGTATACTTCCTGCATGTCATTTTGCATTCCTTTTTTATTTCATCCATAAATAATATAAACAATCCCGGGCTAAGTGCTCCTCCTTGTCCTATAGTCCTATATGTGTCGTGAATTCTTGATGTTTTATTTTTATATACGACTGCATTACTATTATTTTTGTAACCACACCCCTCAAGGGCTTATCCACATGTGTGTATGTGTATGTGTGTGTTTTATTAATTGGCCATAATTGTGCTGCCCTGAGGAATTCAAATATGTGTAAAGGCTGTAGTCAATAATTACTTGTCTATCTGACAAATATAAATTAGAATATTGTAGGGACAAGTGGTGTATGTAATAACTTCTGTATTAATAGACACCCTTGCTTCCCTTTTTATACCAGTTTGTAATAGTTCTAGCAGCTTTCTACATGATACCACCACCAATTCACAATTAAACTATCCATTACGTAAAATTCAAAATAGATTACGTAACATCAAATATGTAATTTTCCCAGCACTTCCGTTTCCAGGTGAATATCAATTAGCAGAACACGTAAAAGCTTACACATATCACAACAAATAAAAAGCAACATATCTGCCCCCGTGGTACTGTAATGTAACAACATGCAAATGACTGCCATCCGCGGAAATTTCACCGCCGGCGAGCTCCAAAGAAAACAGGAAACGATCCAGATCTGAAGCCGTTGTGTGGTTTATCGCCGCTCATTAATAAAACCGAACTCATGCCATTTTACAAGCCGCCCCGCACTTCCTGGCTGCATACAGGAATTCGCCGGGTAAAAACGGAACACAAACGTGGAACACGCGCGCGAGAAAGCGCGCACGGTCGGTTTTTTGAAAATTTCGACGCGACGCCCAGTGGGGGAACGGATAAAATAATTCACATTGACTTTCATCGTTTCAAAAACGGCGTGCTGTGGTCGGTGTCTGTTCAGTTGTGCATTAAAAACAGTATGCAAGTTTGTGGTCACTGAGACTCAACTAGAGGGTAAAATGGAGTTTTTTAATTGGATGGTTCTTGTGGTGCTCGTCGGCTGCGCTAATTGCCAAATTAGGTTCGGTAAGTGCTAATTGGGAACGCAAGGGCGCAAGCATAACAACTGCATTTGAAATTATGTAATGTTTGTATGTGAGATGTACAGGTGGCTTTCTAGTGTTGTAATAATTCGTCCCAGATTAACTCTTTAGACGTTATTGAGTAATATTTTTGGCGTGGTTTATGCAGCAACACTTCAGTTTACTTAATTTAACCTAATTAAAGGTTGAATTTCGTGTGGTTGTATAAGAATTTTAATCAATTTCACGCTTCAGTAGCTTGTATATATGTTTTTTACCACTTTTTAATTGTTTGAAACAACTAGTTTCGCCGAAGCTCTAGGCATTATCAAGTTTTTCCCGATGAGTTATTTCAAACAGTTAAACAAGTGGTAAAAAACATACTAGATTTATTCATCTCCTTTATTGAAAATGAATTACCACGTAGTAGAAGCCAAAACCATTCAATTGTACTTGTTTTGTTTTGACCATAGGTTTCAGTAGTTTTTATTATTTGTAGTTCTTTTTTCTGTTATTTGTTTTATTGTGAAGATGTTGTCCTGTGTGGATCTTCCTTTCCTAAAACCGCATTGCGATTCTTCTATAGGCTGGTCTATTCTTGCTATTATTCTCTTGTTTATTGTCTTTTCTAATATTTTCATCCCTATACTTATTAGTGTCATGCCTCTATAATTTGAGCATTTCGTCTTATCCCCTTTCTTGTGTATCGCTACGATTAGTGCTGTTTGCCAGTCTTTTGGTATGGTATTTGTGCTCCATATGCTGTTCAGTAGTTTCCATAGTTTTTCTTTATCTACCGGGCCCAGATGCTTGATCATTTCCGCTGTAATCTGATCTTGTCCTGGTGCTTTTCCTATTTTTAATTCCCTTATTATTTCTAGTAGTTCTTGTTACTTAATACTCTCTGTATCTGCTTCTGTGTTGTTCTTGTCTCTAATTCTTGTCATTTGTTCTTTGTCGTTATTTGAGGTTAATTCTTTAAAATAGGTATTCTTTCTATCTTTCTAATATTTCTTCGTTTTCCTTCAGCATTCTTCCTTGTTTGTCTTGTATGTATCTCATTTCTTGTCCTTTTTCTTTCCTGCAATATTTTAGGGTTTTATAAAGTAGCTTTTGGTTTTCCCTTGCGTTTTTTTCCATTGTCTCTCCAAACTTTTCCCATTCCCTGGTTCTTGCTATTCTAACCTCGTTTTTTACTATTTGCTCCTTTTTCCTTTTTCTATTAAAACGTAATCTATTATAGATTTTTTTCGTTTTTGCTTACCACTTCCCTTGTGTATTTGTGTATGTCCTTGTGTTTAAATACTGTGTTCGTTATTACTAGGTTGTTCATTCTACAGTAATCTAACAAATTCTTCCCATTTTGGTTTAGTACGTCTACGCCATATCTGTCTCGTCAAGTTGTTATCTTTTACTTCCTTAACAATTCTGCTGCGTCACCCGTAACGAAAACTTCTCCTTTGGCTGTTTCGGTTGTTTCGCTGAGTTGCTAATAACATGTCTTGGGTACATCTTTAAAATCAATTTTTCCGCTCGATTAATTTAAGATGTATGAGAAACCAAATGAAGGTTCAGTTTTAGTGTAAAACGTATTGGAAAATAAATATATGTATTGGAAAAACAAATTTTCACGACCTTCCACTTTGAGAATCCCAGTGAAATGTAATTATAGTATTAAATATTATTATATTTTTTTAAGATTAACATGGCGAAATAATTGTCATGCTAAATGTTTTAACAATCCAGTCGTATTCAATTAAGAATTATTACGAAATGCACGCCGAGTACATTCACGCTCGCAGGCAAACTCAATCTTGTTACAATTCCCTGTAATGAATTCACGGAGCCGCCAATTCCTGTTCCGCCTCTCATTAATATACTCTCTATGAACATTTTTATTATTATCCGACTGTATTGAACCGGAAATTATTTACAATACTCCACATGCATACCACGATTTCACTAGTAAATAGCTGAGATTGTAATAAATGATAAATTACGTAACGGTGCAATATTTATCTAGTTAATTTATCAGTTCTCATCGGCATGCTAATTTATTAATCAGTCTTTTAATTGATTATTATATTATTTCTATAGTATGTTGATATATATATATATATATAATATATATATATATATATATATATATATATATATATATATATATATACATATATATATATATATATATATATATATATATATATATATAACACAAGAAGGCAAATGTCGTTCTTTCGGACCCCAAACCGAAGCAGTTTATTTATTGCTGAAAATTATCTTTATATAATCGCATGTTAGGCTATTACAATTATTGAATTCTTATGCGTTTTTCGTTTATGTAGGTGTTTTTAAAGTGAAATCAACGATGGTTGGTTGCCATTATATTTTGTGACAATTTGATAGTTCGCAGATTATCCTTTTCGAATATTATATGTAAATTAATTGTGTTTCTTAAGCCCATATGACATTATCTACTTTCTTATATCGTTTTCGATACAGACACAAACTACATAGTGTCCTACACATATGTTGAAACTGATATAGCGGCGGAATAATAATAAATTCACTTAATAATAACAACACCGTAATACACAATATTAATTTTCCATTTAAAAATAGTTATACAGTTTAATATATCAATTCTTATATATAAAACGATATAGGAAACTAGTTAATGTCATACGAGCTTTAGAGTTTGGAGGAATATCATATAAAAAATTTATTACAAAAATTACAAACCCAACCTCAAGCCTAATTACTGTTTGAATCTAACAGTTAGAGTTTGTTGAATATTTCATGCGAGTTTGAGTAAAATAGATTCATTCGTGCTCGAGTTATGATGATTTTGAGTGAGATGTGATTGATAAAATTATGATTTAGCTTATAAAAAATTCATTAAAAAAATTACAAACCCAACCTGAAGCCTAATTACTATTTGAATCTAACAGTTAGAGTTTGTTGAATATTTCATGCGAGTTTAAGCAAAATAAATTCATTCGTGCTCGAGTTATGATGATTTTGAGTGAGATGTGATTGATAAAATTATGATTTAGCTTATAAAAAATTCATTAAAAAAATTACAAACCCAACCTGAAGCCTAATTGCTATTTTAATCTAACAGTTAGAGTTTGTTGAATATTTCATGCGAGTTTAAGTAAAATAAATTCATTCGTGCTCGAGTTATGATGATTTTGATTGAGATGTGATTGATACAATTATGATTTAGCTTATAAAAAATTCATTAAAAAAATTACAAACCCAACCTGAAGCCTAGTTACTGTTTAAATCTAACAGATAGATTTTGTTGAATATTTAATGCGAGTTTAAGCAAAATAAATTCATTCGTGCTCGAGTTATGATGATTTTGAGTGAGATGTGATTGATAAAATTATGATTTAGCTTATAAAAAATTCATTAAAAAAAATTACATACCCAACCTGAAGCCTAATTACTGTTTGAATCTAACAGTTAGAGTTTGTTGAATATTTCATGCGAGTTTGAGTAAAATAAATTCATTCGTGCTCGAGTTATGATGATTTTGAGTGAGATGTGATTCATAAAATTATGATTTAGCTTATAAAAAATTCATTAAAAAAATTACAAACCCAACCTGAAGCCTAATTACTATTTGAATCTAACAGTTAGAGTTTGTTGGATATTTTATGCGGGTTTGAGTAAAATAAATTCATTCGTGCTCGAGTTATGATGATTTTGAGTGAGATGTGATTGATAAAATTATGATTTAGCTTATAAAAAATTCATTAAAAAAATTACAAACCCAACCTGAAGACTAATTTCTGTTTGAGTTTAACAGTTAGAGTTTGTTGAATATTTCATGCGAGTTTAAGCAAAATAAATTCATTCGTGCTCGAATTGCGATGATTTTGAGTGAGATGTGATTAATAAAATTATGATTTAGATTATAAAAAATTCATTAAAAAAATTACAAACTCAACCTGAAGCCTAATTACTGTTTAAATCTAACAGTTAGAGTTTGTTGAATATTTCATTCGAGTTTGAGTAAAATAAATTCATTCGTGCTCGAGTTATGATGATTTTGAGTGAGATGTGATTAATAAAATTATGATTTAGCTTATAAAAAATTCATTACAAAAATTACAAACTCAACCTGAAGCCTAATTACTGTCTGAATCTAACTAGTTAGAGTTTGTTGAAAATTTCATGCGAGTTTGAGTAAAATAAATTTATTCGTGCTCGAGTTATGATGATTTTGAGTGAGATGTGATTGATAAAATTATGATTTAGCTTATAAAAAATTCATTAAAGAAATTACAAACCCAACCTGAAGCCTAATTACTGTTTGAATCTAACAGTTAGAGTTTGATGAATATTTCATGCGAGTTTGAGCAAAATAACTTCATTCGTGCTCGAGTTAAGATGATTTTAAGTGATATGTGATTGATAAAATTATGATTTAGCTTATAAAAAAATGATTTAAAACTTACAATCTCAACCTGAAGCCTAATTACTGTTTAAATCTAACAGTTAGAGTTTGTTGAATATTTCATTTGAGTTTGAGTAAAACTACTACTATAAGGAGTTAGTCAGATTGAAACAATTCAATATTATAAAGTATATAACGTTTGGCAGGGCTGTGGGCAAGATATGCTGACTTGGGGATTTAAATCCCTCCAATTACCTTTATCTAAGTGTATTCTTTCGGTGTCTACTTTGTGATAATTCATTTTAAAGGATAAATAAAACGATTTTTTACTTTGTTTTGTGTCACACTTTAGGCTAAGCTCTAGCCATTTTCGAACTAGTTGCAAAGTGTAACTGAAGTGTGACAAATAAAAACAAAGTAAATATTTATATTTATCCTTTATATACTTTATAATTATGTGCCTATTTATCAGAAGTTGTTATGTGAATTTCCCCACCTTTTTCATAAATTCACTCATTAATAGCATATTTTCTTTGGTTCTAGAGGATCACTTTGCACACTGTAAAAGAACAGATCCACGATTCGACAACTGTCTGAAAGAGGCCCTCAACTCAGTGCGTCCATACTTTCGAACAGGTGAGCGACTTTGGCAAACAAAAAGATCTTTTTGTCGATTATATCTTGTTTGTTTAAGGCCTACCTCAGTACGGCGTGCGGCCTTTCGACCCATTCCACGCTAATGAGGTGGTACAGACGCGCGGAGGCACCAACTTTAACTACAAATTGACGTTGAGGAACGTAACGGAATCCGGATGGACAAATTCTCAAATTATGAGGCTCAGGTTTGATAGTAATATAAAGAACGAATTAAATTTATATGAAAAATAATTAGAAGTGATGAGTCTACAAAATAGACATCCTTATACAAATAATAACAATACATACTACTAAAATGGTACAAAAAAACTATCTGGTCTCACGCGCGTTGTCTGTGAGACCAGATAGTTATTCTGTGCCATTTTAGTAGTATGTATTGTTATTATTTGTATAAGGATGTCTACTTTGTTAAGATTTTTACCGCTGAAGGTTTAATGATGATGATTCTTAGCCGAAATTAGCTATAGACAACTTAAAAAGAAGTTTATAATTATTTGTGTTGGTGTTTTTCTCAACTCATATTTTCAGGAGTGATTTCGACAACTACCAGCTGCAATTCACGCATTACTTCCCCGACAAGAGGCTGACAGGAGACTATGAGTTTGAAGGGGAGGTGTATGGTAGGAAATTCAGAACTGGAGGAGCTTGGAATTTGAAACTTAACGATTACACACAAAGTATGACACTGTCAAAGCGGCCCAGAATGAACATGTTTGGGGAGATGATGTTCGACACTCCAATCGCATGTAACGTCACTGTGATGTTCTGCAGACATTTGGAACTACATGCTTCGAATTTATTAGGAGGGCGGTCGTTTTTAGGTAAATGTAAAAAGAGTTTTATTAGTGTACGATCGAAACAGAGTTAGGAACTGAAACCAAACTTTTTAGAGATACATTTGCATGGGTTTACAACAGATTTCGATACGTTTTTGGGTACAATATATTTATTCTGCTCAATTTTATATACTATATGTTATACGAACTTTGAATTGAATCGGCATCTACTTTGTGATAATTCATTATAATAAATAAATAAAACGAATTTTTCTTTGTTTTTTATCACTTGTTTGTGATAGTGATAAAAAACAAAGAAAAATTCGTTTTATTTATTCATTATACGAACTTTTCGCATTGGTGCGATAGATATTCATGAGGTAAATGCAGTACCGGATTGACGGGTGGGCAAAAGGGGGCAACTGCCCCGGGCGGCAAAATAATTGATTCTTGTTTATAACTTTATGTGAACACAGCTACAGGGGCGGCATGGAACTGACTTGCCCCCCCCCCCTCTCCTGAGAAATTTCCTAGACCCGACACTGGGTAAATGTCCTCACGGTAAAATATCTAGGGCCTCAAAATATGTCAATCCAGCCCTGGATAAAGGAAAGTGGAATCTCAACTACTTCGTATGCAAAATATGTTCGCAATATATACAACTAGTTGTACGTACTGTCGGTTACATGACATACGCTAGATTTTTGGACATTCTTTAGATACACAATTTCAGTGATTAGACATATTTTTACAAAGTCCAAAAAGATAAAGTTTTAATCCCAGGATTATTAAAGAATTAAATGAAACACAGTTTTGGCAAAAAAAAGGACAAATTAAGGTTAAGTCCAAAAAGATAAGTTTTAATCCAAGGATTATTAAAGAATTAAATGAAACACAGTTTTGGCAAAAAAAAGACAAATTAAGGTTAAGTCCAAAAAGATAAAGTTTTAATCCCAGGATTATTAAAGAATTAAATGAAACACAGTTTTGGCAAAAAAAAGACAAATTAAGGTTAAGTCCAAAAAGATAAAGTTTTAATCCCAGGATTATTAAAGAATTAAATGAAACACAGTTTTGGCAAAAAAAAGACAAATTGAGGTTAAGTCCAAAAAGATAAAGTTTTAATCCCAGGATTATTAAAGAATTAAATGAAACACAGTTTTGGCAAAAAAAGGACAAATTAAGGTTGGCGTCTTCAAATTTAGGTAACTTGTGATGCACATATAATAGCATAGGCGAAATGCGTATAAGAAATACGGACCGTTTTCTATAACTAGAACATAAATTGAGTTGCAAATATACGTATACAAAAGAATAATGTTGTACGTATTCTATAGAGTAGGTGAGAATGTCCATAGTCCTTCGGTAATTGTGAACAAAAAATAATAAATTTAATTTCACAATTACCGAGGGACTATGGACATCATCTAGACTACGGAATACGTGCAACATTATTCTTTTGCATACGTATTTTCAATTTTCAACTCAATTTATGTTCTAGTTAAAGAAAACGGTGCGTATTTCTTATACGCAATCTCGCCTATGCTATTACATGTGCATCACACGTTGCCTAAATTTGAAAACGCCAACCTTAAACATACTATTGTAAATAAAACACTAGTTACCCTATGTGACCAACAGTGCGTATAAACAGTTGCATATATTAAGAACAGGTATTTGCATTAAAATTATTTTAGCGTCAATTTTGCTGATAATTATATTGTCGAAATTTTATAAATGATTAGTTTAGAGATTCTTGATTAAAATTTACTCTACGAAATCGGGCTACAAAACTGTTTAAATAGTGAAAAACGAGTTTCTCATCAAATCTTCTGATTATACTTCAATTTATCAAACGATGCACTCTAGGGCCAATTCCCGAAAACGTGGCCAATATTACTAAACCTTCTTTTAGAAGACCAAATTTTGTTCCTCTAGGGTTTTCAAGGTCGCTGATTACGAATGCGATGTCAGATTTTAAAAATTCAAAATGGTAGATCCAAAATGGCGGACAAAAAAGTTAATTTCTGAAATTATGTAGCTCGAAATAACGTACACGGGGGGTTTTGAGGTAACTGAATACAAACCTGATATCGCATTTAGAAAAAATTAAAATGGCGGACCCAAAATGGCGGACAAAAAAGTAAATTTTGCAAATAATTGATTCCAAATTACTGGGCAACAGATGAAATTTTGGCAAGAATGGAATAGATAAAACAATACAAAGACAAGGATAGAAATAAATACAAACAAATTTAACAAGAAATGCGATAAACAATTATAGAAGCCAAATAAACATTTATGAGAAACCAATGTGAGGAGATAGAATCGCTTCAGCTGAGGTATGATTCATTTAACTTACATAAAAGGATCAAAGAATTCACAGGCATGGGGAAGAAGAAACAGACTGGTATAATAAAAGATAGGAACGGTAATATTATACTGGACATAGAGAAAAAGATCAAAAGATGGGAGGAATACATACAACAACTATTTGAAGACACCAGAAATGAAATACAGATAAAACAACCGTCGCAAGGACCAAGAATAACAGCCGAAGAAGTAATGTATGCTATCAAGAACTCAAAAAGATGCCTTTCTATCTTATAATAAGACCAGACGAAATATCAGTCTTAAACTAATTGAGGAAGGCAATATTAGTATCGTGGTAAATCTATATAATACCATTTATACGACTGGAATCATACCACAAGAATGGTTCAAATCTACATTCTTTTTATTACCAAAAAAACACAACCCAAGGGAGTGCTCAGATTTTAGAACAATAAGTATGATGAGTTACACATTAAAGGTTGTTCTAAAAATCATGTGAGACTCAATTCGGATTTCGAAATAATCTAGGCACAAGAGTGGCTCTATTTGGAATGAATGTCATAATTCAACGATGTCTCTATATGAACGTAGATTTATTCATAGTCTTCATCGACTGCGAGAAAGCCTTCAGTAAAGTTAAACATGATCGATTAATGGAAATAGTACAGCAGAAGAGCCTAGACTACAATGAAGTCCAAATAATAATAACTTTGTACTGGAATCAGAAAGCACAAATAAATACTATCACCGGTCCTATTTAATATGTACTCAGAATGCTTATTCAAAGAAGCCATCAATGATGACGTACGACGCCTCTAACCAGTCGGCCACTGAGCTAGGTTGATATAGTAATTTACAATTTTGCAGATATTTTCTATACAGACGCCAATGTGATCAAAATTAAAAACAGAAGGGTGCATTTAGTTTCAGAATATCATTTCTTATTAAGATAATTTATTGAAATAATTTCAGAAAACATGGCCGATCGTGTGATAAACTCCGCCTGGCTGCCAGGCTTCTTCGTTCTGCGGCCCTTAATCGGCGAAATGGTGGGCACAGCCTTCACAAAAATCTTCACCGACAACCTACAGGACTTCCCCTTCGATCAACTAATCCGGTGAAGCCGTATTTAACTCAATCCACGTACAGCCAACGCATTAGTCATCATAAATTAACAAAGCCATAATCCCTCAAAAAAAAAAATATGTATCGTATGTGTGTATCTGTGATCTTTTAAAATATTTAACGAGCGATACCACGTTATCACTCAATAATACTCATTCATTCATAATTGTGTCTCCCACCACAATCGCCCCATTCATATCCATCCATCCCGTAATGAAAACGTCGTCACGTCGCGCCGCCGCTTCTCGAAACACCTCCATAATTGATGCTATCTGGGCAGGAAACGGATATGATTATATTATTTTAATGCGGATAATGAGCGCGAGTGGGATAGGTTGCGGGCCGGAAGCGCGTTTTATGAATGGCCGTACCTGCGAGGGGTGGCGGCGGCGGCGGGGGTGTTAGATCGATCGCGGGCGAATTCGCGTGTGCGTGGGCGCGAGCACGCCAGCTAGCAATGAATGAAACCTTCGCCCGCCCCATTCAAAATAAAACGTTTCTAACATCCGACGACGCCGGGTTATTTCTGACTGGGTTAAAAATACCGCCTCCCCCATATGGGCGCAATTGCTTCGTTAATATGCGGCGCGGGAGACGGTTTTACTATTTCCACCGAGTATCATTGATATATTTTTTTTATGGTTATTCATGAGGGTGCACGAATTTACTGGGAAGTTTTTGATCGTTCCGTGAAAAGTCGATTTCGATTAGTAATTGTTACTATCATCCGGGTTTCAGTGAATTTTTTAATTGATTGTAAGAAGTGAAAGCAAGTTCAATAACGGAAATATGAATTTAATTTAAAAATGCTTTATTATTTTTTAGATAATATAAATAATTAGTTATAGCTATTTGTATTAGATGTATACAAATAGCAACCTGCGATTTTAACTAATTATTTATATTATCTAGAAAATTATGAAGCATTTTTAAATTATATTCATATTTCAGTGGTTATTGAACTTGCTTTCACTTCTTACAAGCAATTGAAAAAATCACTGAAACCCGGATGATAGCAACAATTACCGATCGAAATCGACTTTTCTAATGCAGGTGCAAAATGTCAAAAAAATAAGACGATATATAATATGTATCAACATATTGGGTGTAGATTAATTTCTGAACAAATTGATAAAATATATCTGAAGCATCAAATTAATATTAATTTAATGAAGAATAATAAATAGTACACAAAGTATAAGTACATTATTTTATTGATACTATTTAATATGATAAATTACCCAGCTCACCTCTGTATACCGACGTTCCATAAATCTATCAATAGCTATTGAACCCATAAGTATTCGTTGTTATAGCAACAATAAATACATTATCTAGGGAATGTAGTTCCTTTAGATTCTCTCTATTGCAAATACTGAATAATTAAACAAAAGGTGTTATAAAAGCTCCAATTGCAAACGCTATTCAAGGTGTTTGACATTTGTTTTGGCATATTCTGTCACAAAGACGCTGTTAATTTATACATTCAATAGCTTATGGCACCTATAAAATGTATGGGATGTTGGTGAATACGGGCATGAGTGGCCGTGTGATTAGAAGCGCCATCCATCTCGTACTGATCATTGGGGATTAGATTAAATTGGATAAAAAAGGGGTAGCCTTCCAGGACCTACACCACTGCTCGCCCTATGCAGAGCTTTTGTGGTCCCTGGTGTGCCTAAAGGATATTTATGAACTAAGGTGTTGAAAGTAAACAATCTGTCAAATTATCACTAGTTTGAATAAATTGGCCGCAAGTTATATTCAATTGATAAGGGGGAGTTAGCTCGCGTGTAGTATACGTACTATAATTTGTAATGCAAACATCCTATAAACATATAGGTCCCATAAGCTATTGAATGTATAAATTGAAAATGTCATTATGACAGAAATGGTCAAAATAAATGTCAACACCTTGAATAGCGAATGTGATAGGAGCTGTGATGACATATTGTCTTTAATATTTCAGTGTTTCCAATAGAGCGAATCTAAAATAACTACATTCCCTAGATAATGTATTTATTGTTGCTATAACAACGAATACTTATGGGTTCAATAGCTATTGATAGATTTATAGAACATTAGTGAATACGGGGGTTAGTGAATTAAAATTCAGCAGCATGTAAATTAATTCAAGATTATTGGTAGAATTATCTTGAAGATGCTAAAATATATATCGGCGAAATATCGATAAAGTAGTTCTCACAACGCGTATAAAGCAAAAACTACCTCAAAATACTCTAACAAAAATGTTATTAACTCAATTTACATTATTATTACGCATATTCGTATTGAAACTAGCTTTATAATGTTGTCCTGTTTAGTAAAATTAGTTTCTAGAATTATAATCTTTATTTATACAACCCATATCAATTTGAAACCTGCGTTTTTCACTATCAGTCTATTTTTAATATAGCGTTGCATAACAAACAGTCGTGTCATATCCGTTGCGGTTCACGCCGTTCTTGTTTATTCCGCAAAAAAAAGAGTAACAGCTCTCACTCGCATATCAGCAGCGGTCGAACAAGACCTTTATTGATATTATTACAAAGCCATTTCCTGTTTGAGAAGGGCTTATCGGGGATGGCGTGATATTGCGGCTTATCGTCGCCGGTGATAAGACCCCAAGCGCACGATTTATTGAAGACGATATTTTCTAGTTGTATATCGTTGTAGAATTTCGATAGATTGAATGTGTATCATTCTTTTTCACACCATTACAATGGGATATTGTTAGATTTATATCAATTTGATGGATATGGATGATTAAAATATCCAGTTTGGAAACATCTAATACATTACATAATCAAATTTGAACTACAATAAATAACACTCAACTTAGTGGCTGAGTGGTTAAAGGCATCGTCCGTCTCGTACTGAGAATTGGGGAGCAAGAGTTCGAACCCCATAGGGGCGCGAATCACTTTTGACAGGTTTTTTTTAAAGAATGACTGAAAATAACAAGAATGAACAAAATAAGAAACGAAACTTACAGACAAAGCTTACAAATAGAACCAATAAATCAGAAAATTATAGAAGGACAGCTGAGATGGTTTGAACCAGGGCAGGATCATCGCATACACAAAGGAGACAAAACTCTAGGGCCCGTTTTTTGGGGAGTCTGGTCAAACCGCCCATTCAAAAAATAACAGATCAGCATTGTTTCAAATTAAATAAATTATTTATGCTAACACGCAATATCATAAAGTCAAAATTTAGAATTAATTTTATTAACAGTTATTTTGGAATTAAATAAATCCCGAATAAATGCAAACCTTACAAGAACCTGCCGATCTCGTTTGTGGCAAATATTTTTGTCAATTTATTTGATTACGTTAATACTTTAAAAAGTACCCAACTCAGTGGTCGAGTGGCTAGAGGCGTCGTCCGTCTCGTACTGAGCATTAGGGAGCCTGAGTTCGAGCCCCATCGAAGCGCTAACCACCTTTCACAGTTTTTCAGAAGGTTTCTGTGAAGTTAAGGTAAATACCGGGCGATTAAACTCCTCCGCGCCTCTCCCTTGACCGGCGGAAAAGCCTTACAGCTAGCTTATTCTATAGGGATAGAAGTTTTTTTTGTACTTTAAGAAGTTTAAAGTTTACCTCCGCACTTCTCGCTTGACCGGCGGAAAAGCCTCACAGCATATTCTATAGAGATAGAAGTTTTTTTTTGTACTTTAAGAAGTTTAAAGTTTACCTCCGCACTTCTCCCTTGACCGCCGGAAAAGCCTCGCAGCTTATTCTATAGAGATAGAAGTTTTTTTTTGTACTTTAAGAAGTTTAAAGTTTATTCCGATTCTAAAAAGGGTGTAGAAAAAGGAAAGTATTTTTAGACAAGGTTCATCATGATGAATTTCTTTTGGGGGGAAGGTGGGTTCCAGGGAAAAAATATATTGCCCCAGAATTGGTTCATCCGGCATCCATAGTTTGGACAAATATGCTGAATGCCAATAGAAAGATTAGTAAGATGAATATACAAAAGTAGTGTAGCAGGAAAAAAACTACAGAGAAAGACGTAGAAAACATGGGAGAGCAGAATAAAAAATGTGGCGCCCTTATACTTTTAGACAATAAGAAGTGTTTAGGTTTAAATAAATAAATAAATAACAAAATATATCAGATTAACTCAACTGTCGTTTTCATCAGTTGTAAAATAACTGTTCGTAATTAGTCCGTTAAATTTCCTAGTAGTCGGGCCCTTTTTGTTGGGCTAAGCGTGGGCGAGCCGCGTGCGCGCATTTAATAATTAAATTCCCCCGTTTTCGTCCGTCGGCGGCGCGGTTTTTATAGAAGCGATGAATCAGCCGGAAAACGCTTATGGCTTGTTTAATTTCGCATGTGTAACAAAGCGCCTAGGCTGTGTGTCGTAATAATTTTCCGACTTGCGCGTGCGGAATTAATAACACCGCCACTTCCGCGAACCTCCCGAACTTTGGAAACGCACCCGGTCATCAATAACTAATCATAAAATTAGGTTCATAATAAAAAATAATAATAATTACGACGTCTGTTCGTAGTTTCTTTTCTGAACAATCTGTTTAATTACTGTCATTATGAAATATTCTGCAAATAAAAAAAAATAACTATGATTACCCTCCCCGGTGTAAAATTAACATTGTCTGTGTTTATTAATCGTGTGAAGCGTTCCCGTGGAATGTTCCACTTTATTTCAGTAGTAATCGGCGCGCATTAACATAAATCCGAGTCGGCAAAAAGAATGGGGAAAAGCGGAGCGTGGGCGCTCTTATTTTCTTCCATTGTCGTCGTCGTTGGCGACCAAACAATATGACTAACAACAAATTGATGTACTAATATAGAGTTGACACACAAGCATTATCAATAAAATATGTAATGATTCATTATTATTATTATAGTTTATTCTTTGTTATTATTATATTTGTTTTTTTTTTCAACATACTTTTTTAGGCTTACTTTTATTGTGTGGTTATATATTGGCTGCGTTTTTTTATTGTTTTTGATGTTTATAGAATATTTAACAAGATCTAGTTTTTGAAAAACGCTATATTGACTACTATAAGTTTTCGATAAAAACGGTTTACTTAAAAAATTATCATAAAAGTAAAATTTTTGGATACTTGAAATTACAACTAAATAATGATGGCACTTATTATGTTTCAAAATAAAGCATTATTTGATTATTTTGGTCCATTAATAACGTCTCAATACGAGAAAGTCTAACACATCGCAAAACAAACTTTTTGTTTATAAACTGATGATACTTTCAATTCTTGAAATTTATATATATATATATATATATATATATATATATATATATATATATATATATATATATATATAACTTACTTATGACTTATGTTATTTTATTCTATTTTTACACATTATTTATTACTCAGATATTATTATACATAATATGTTTAAAGAGGAAAAAAAATTAAAATTAACATTAAATACTAATATAATTATGTTTGACAGTTATTTACCTTCATAATTAAGCATTATATATTTATTTGGATCAATTAATAAGTGTTAATGCGGGAAAATATAAGCTACATAACTTTTTTATAAAAACGTTCTGTTTATAAAATCATTATAAACTTAATTCTGGAAATTAAAACTAAATGATGATATAAGTATGTTTGAAACTTATTGAGCTTGATAATTAAGCATTATATGTTTATTTTGGTAATTAAGCATTATAATTTTATTTTGATCAATTAATAATATGCTAATACGGGAAAATACAAGACTATTTTATTGATACCTGATATTTGTAACAATATGATTAATATAATTATATTGTTGACAACATCGTTTGTGAATTTTATCGCGTTAACTCGATTTGTCATAGTTGAACCATTCATATTCAATTCGATTTCATTAAAAAATAAAAATAAATTGAAATATTTTTTTTGCTAAATTGTTTAGGGCAACTATACCTTCTTCTGCCTTAGTTTTTTTTCCGAAAAGTTATATATTCCCACAATCTTGGTTAGAAAACGTCAACTCGTTTTCGGTAAAACAATACCTTCCTTATACAGCAGTAGCTGTATTCGGAAAGTAATAATAGTAATAATTTTGTAAAATTCGCTAAACATTGAATTTAATTCGTACTAGTGTATCATACATATATATATATATATATATATATATATATATATATATATATATATATATATATATATGTGTATGATAAGAATACACTAGTACTATATATATATATATATATATATATATCCGCTGGCCTTTTCTGATATCTCAAAGATCTGAAGGATATATACAATAATATCTACACGGCCATCATCCTGAAGAAGTACGCTATTTTTAAAACAATCCTGTTTGTAAAATATCACAGTTGATAGCAAATCCTACTAAGTATGTTTCAACTCCCTCCGAAATTGATACAAATGATTGTATTTAGTGAATTGTAATTTCAAAAATTCATATCCCAAAGTTCAGATCATTTCAATAATTTCTACACAGTCATCGTCCTGAAGAAGTAGGCTATTTTTAAAACAATCCTGAGGTAGCGAAGTCTGCTTAAGTATTTCTTAATGCCATTCGAAATTGATACAAATTATTGTATTTAGTGAAATGTAATTTCAAAAATTCATATCTCAAAGACCTGAGGAACAATTTCAATAATTTCCATGCGGTTATTGCCCTGAAGGACTAGGCTATTTGTAAAATATCACAGTTGATAGCAAATCCTACTAAGTATGTTTCAACTCCATCCGAAATTGATACAAATGATTGTATTTAGTGAATTGTAATTTCAAAAATTCATATTTCAAAGTTCAGATCATTTCAATAATTTCTACACAGTCATCGTCCTGAAGGACTAGGCTATTTTTGAAACAATCCTGAGGTAGCGAAGTCTGCTTAAGTATTTTTTTAATGCCATTCGAAATTGCTACAAATTATTGTATTTAGTGAAATGTAATTTCAAAAATTCATATCTCAAAGACCTGAGGAACAATTTCAATAATTTCCATGCGGTTATTGCCTTGAAGGACTAGGCTATTTGTAAAATATCACAGTTGATAGCAAATCCTACTAAGTATGTTTTAACTCCATCCGAAATTGATACAAATGATTGTATTTAGTGAATTGTAATTTCAAAAATTCATATCTCATCATAAGTACAGATCATTTCAATAATTTCTACACACTCATCGTTCTGAAGAACTAGGCTATTTTTGAAACAATCCTGAGGTAGCGAAGTCTGCTAAGTATTTTTTAATGCCATTCGAAATTGATACAAATTATTGTATTTAGTGAAATGTAATTTAAAAAATTCATATCTCAAAGACCAGAGGAACAATTTCAATAATTTCCGTGCGGTTATTGCCTTGAAGGACTAGGCTATTTGTAAAATATCACAGTTGATAGTAAATCCTACTAAGTATGTTTCAATCCATCCGAAATTGATACAAATTTTTGTATTTAGTGAATTGTAATTTCAAAAATTCATATCTCAATGTTCAGATCATTTCAATAATTTCTACACAGTCATCGTCCTGAAGGACTAGGCTATTTTTGAAACAATCCTGAGGTAGCGAAGTCTGCTAAGTATTTTTTAATGCCATTCGAAATTGATACAAATTATTCTATTTAGTGAAATGTAATTTCAAAAATTCATATCTCAAAGACCTGAGGAACAATTTCAATAATTTCCATGCGGTGATTGCCTTGAAGGACTAGGCTATTTGTAAAATATCACAGTTGATAGCAAATCCTACTAAGTATGTTTCAACTCCATCCGAAATTGATACAAATGATTGTATTTAGTGAATTGTAATTTCAAAAATTCATATCTCAAAGTTCATATCATTTCAATAATTTCTACACAGTCATCGTCCTGAAGGACTAGACTATTTTTGAAACAATCCTGAGGTAGCGAAGTCTGCTAAGTATTTTTTTAATGCTATTCGAAATTGATACAAATTATTGTATTTAGTGAAATGTAATTTCAAAAATTCATATCTCAAAGACCTGAGGAACAATTTCAATAATTTACATGCGGTTATTGCCTTGAAGGGCTAGGCTATTTGTAAAATATCACAGTTGATAGCAAATCCTACTAAGTATGTTTCAACTCCATCCGAAATTGATACAAATGATTGTATTTAGTGAATTGTAATTTCAAAAATTCATATCTCAAAGTTCAGATCATTTCAATAATTTTTACACAGTCATCGTCCTGAAGAAGTAGACTATTTTTGAAAAAATCCTGAGGTAGCGAAGTCTGCTAAGTATTTTTTAATGCCATTGGAAATTGATACAAATTATTGTATTTAGTGAAATGTAATTTTAAAAATTCATATCTCAAAGACCTGAGGAACAATTCCAATAATTTCCATGCGGTTATTGCCTTGAAGGACTAGGCTATTTGTAAAATATCACAGTGGATAGCAAATCCTACTAAGTATGTTTCAACTCCATCCGAAATTGATACAAATGATTGCATTTAGTGAATTGTAATTTCAAAAATTCATATCTCAAAGTTCAGATCATTTCAATAATTTCTACACAGTCATCGTCCTGAAGGACTAGGCTATTTTTGAAACAATCCTGAGGTAGCTAAGTCTGCTTAAGTATTTTTTAATGCCATTCGAAATTGATACAAATTATTGTATTTAGTGAAATATAATTTCAAAAATTCATATCTCAAAGACCTGAGGAACAATTTCAATAATTTCCATGCGGTTATTGCCTTGAAGGACTAGGCTATTTGTAAAATATCACAGTGGATAGCAAATCCTACTAAGTATGTTTCAACTCCATCCGAAATTGATACAAATGATTGCATTTAGTGAATTGTAATTTCAAAAATTCATATCTCAAAGGTCAGATCATTTCAATAATTTCTACACAGTCATCGTCCTGAAGAAGTAGACTATTTTTGAAAAAATCCTGAGGTAGCGAAGTCTGCTAAGTATTTTTTAATGCCATTCGAAATTGATACAAATTATTGTATTTAATGAAATGTAATTTCAAAAATTCATATCTCAAAGACCTGAGGAACAATTTCAATAATTTCCATGCGGTTATTGCCTTGAAGGACTAGGCTATTTGTAAAATATCACAGTTGATAGCAAATCCTACCAAGTATGTTTCAACTCCATCCGAAATTGATACAAATGATTGTATTTAGTGAATTGTAATTTCAAAAATTCATATCCCAAAGTTCAGATCATTTCAATAATTTCTACACAGTCATCGTCCTGAAGGACTAGGCTATTTTTGAA
Source organism: Lordithon lunulatus (assembly GCA_963942505.1). Lineage (NCBI taxonomy): Eukaryota > Metazoa > Arthropoda > Insecta > Coleoptera > Staphylinidae > Lordithon > Lordithon lunulatus. Next base: position 4,891,325 of record OZ012667.1, read on the forward strand.
ACAATCCTGAGGTAGCGAAGTCTGCTAAGTATTTTTTTAATGCCATTCGAAATTGATACAAATTATTGTATTTAGTGAAATGTAATTTCAAAAATTCATATCTCAAAGACCTGAGGAACAATCTCAATAATTTCCATGCGGTTATTGCCTTGAAGGACTAGGCTATTTGTAAAATATCACAGTTGATAGCAAATCCTACTAAGTATGTTTCAACTCCATCCGAAATTGATACAAATGATTGTATTTAGTGAATTGTAATTTCAAAAATTCATATTTGAAAGTTCAGATCATTTCAATAATTTCTACACAGTCATCGTCCTGAAGGACTAGGCTATTTTTAAAACAATCCTGAGGTAGCGAAGTCTGCTTAAGTATTTTTTAATGCCATTCGAAATTGATACAAATTATTGTATTTAGTGAAATATAATTTCAAAAATTCATATCTCAAAGACCTGAGGAACAATTTTAATAATTTCCATGCGGTTATTGCCTTGAAGGGCTAGGCTATTTGTAAAATATCACAGTTGATAGCAAATCCTACTAGGTATGTTTCAACTCCATCCGAAATTGATACAAATGATTGTATTTAGTGAATTGTAATTTCAAAAATTCATATCTCAAAGTTCATATCATTTCAATAATTTCTACACAGTCATCGTCCTGAAGGACTAGACTATTTTTGAAAAAATCCTGAGGTAGCGAAGTCTGCTAAGTATTTTTTAATGCCATTGGAAATTGATACAAATTATTGTATTTAGTGAAATGTAATTTTAAAAATTCATATCTCAAAGACCTGAGGAACAATTTCAATAATTTCCATGCGGTTATTGCCTTGAAGGACTAGGCTATTTGTAAAATATTACAGTTGATAGCAAATCCTACTAAGTATGTTTCAACTGCCTCCGAAATTGATACAAATGATTGTATTTAGTGAATTGTAATTTCAAAAATTCATATTTCAAAGTTCAGATCATTTCAATAATTTCTACACAGTCATCGTCCTGAAGGACTAGGCTATTTTTAAAACAATCCTGAGGTAGCGAAGTCTGCTAAGTATTTTTTTAATGCTATTCGAAATTGATACAAATTATTGTATTTAGTGAATCGTAATTTCAAAAATTCATATCCTAAAGCCCTGCAGGATAATTTCAATAATTTCTACACGGTCATTACCTAGAAGGATTAGGCTTTTTGTAAAAAAAATCAATGTTGGTAGGAAAGCCTGCTAAGTATGTTTCAGCGCCATTTGAAATTGATACAAATGATTGTATTTAGTGAATTGTAATTTGAAAAAATCATATCTCAAGGACGTGATGGATACTTTCAGAAATTTCTACACGATCATTGTCCTGAAGGACAAGGCTCTTTATAAAAAAATCATGGTTGGTAGCGAAGCTTGCTAAGTATTTTTTAACGCCATCCGAAATAATATATAATATAATAGAATAAATACAATCATTTGTATCAAAAATGATTGTATTTATTCTAGGGAATTAATATTGCGAAAGAAATTTTTTAAATGATTAAAAGAAAATATTTAATTTGTACCTTGAATTGCCACAACTTTCTATATAACATAATAACAGTGAAGTAAAATATTTAAAAAAAAATCTGAGATGGCAGGATTTTTAATTTAATTTAGATTAATTTAATTTAGATGATAAAAATTTAAATTAATCTAAATCCTGCCATCTCAGATTTTTTTTTAAATATTTTACTCCACTGTTATTATGTTATATAGAAAATTGTGGCAATTCAAGGTACAAATAAAATATTTTCTTCAAAATATAGATTTCATGTTTTTCATCTAAATTAAATTAATCTAAATTAAAATTTAAATCCTGCTATCTGAGATTTTTTTTAAATATTTTTCTTTACTGTTATTATGTTATATAGAAACTTGTGGCAATTCACAGACGGAGGGTTTTAAAGAATGATACCCTTTGTAGTGGATGTGCCCGTTAAGTCCTTACATGGCAGTACCTGAATCGAGTGCCAGGCACGTTAGAGCATGTTACAGCTTGCAATCGTAATGGTTTCATATTTGATATTTATCACGAGTTATTTTAGAACGCAGTGGAAATAAATTTGATTATAACCGGACGAAAAGCAAAATTCGGTGTGGTTTATATTTTAATATTGTATAATCATAATAATAATAACTTTATTAACATACCATTTATAGATTACAGTAATTTAAGAAAAGATATTAGATATTTTGGTATGATAAAACGAGCCAAATGTAGTAACAGGACTCTAGTTTTCATTTTGCACCTAGATATATTCGTAACTACATTTTTTAGTACATAACTATACAACAAATTTGATTTAGAGAACATTCTGCCTACAAGTATTGAACATAGAAAGAAATTATTTTTAACAGCGAATTTAATATAGAATATTAACATTGTATTTTCGCAATATTTATTGTTATCCTGTAAATATTAGACATAGAGAGATATAGATAGAAAAGTAGATTAAATATTCAATTGTAAATAAGTTATCTCTATAATAAGTGTAGTCCTTATTATATTTTAATATAATAATAATATTTACAACGAAATTAAGTATAAGAAGACGAATTTACAAATCAAAAATCGAATTCTTGCTAGATTAGCTCACCTCTGCCACCACTTGATTGCCCTCGAATTAACATCCACAGGATTAAATAGAGCAGTAATAAATATTACACAAATTGTATCAGTTTATAAAATGTTATTTATATATATATATACATATATATATATATATATATATATATATATATATATATATATATATATATATATATATATATATATAAATAACATTTTTTAAACTGATACAATTTGTGTAATATTTATTACTGCTCTATTTAATCCTGTGGATTTCAAAATAAAAATTTAGAAAACATTCTGTCTAATATTGTGAAAAGACATCTACTATTACAATATTAAACAAAATGTTTTCTAAATTTTTATTTTAAAATCCAATATTATAATATATATTATATAATACCTAATTTCAAAATAATAATTTAGAAATCATTCTGTTTATTATTGTAAAAAGACATCTACTATCACCATATTAAACAGAATGTTTTCTAGATTCTTATTTCGAAATTCGATATTACATTATATATTATATAATATCTAATTTCAAAATAAAAATTTAGAAAACATTGTGTTTAATATTATGAAAAGACATCTACCATCACAATATTAAACAAAATGTTTTCTAAATTTTTATTTCGATATTCGATATTATATTATATATTATATAATATTTAATTTCAAAATAAAAATTTAGAAAACATTGTGTTTAATATTGTGAAAAGACATCTACTATCACAATATTAAACAGAATGTTTTCTAAATTTTTATTTCGAAATTCGATATTACATTATATATTATATAATATCTAATTTGAAAATAAAAATTTAGAAAACATTCTGTTTAATATTGTGAAAAGACATCTACTATCACAATATTAAACAGAATGTTTTCTACATTTTTATTTCGAAATTCGATATCTGATTTTTTTAATATTGTGAAAAGACATCTATTTTAAAATCCGATATAATATTATATATTATATAATATCGAATTTCAAAAATAAAAATTTATAAATCATTCTGTTTATTATTATGAAAAGACACCTACTATCACAATATTCACCAGAATGTTTTCTAGATTTTTATTTCGATATTCGATATTACATTATATATTATCATTTTTTCACAATATTAAACAGAATGTTTTCTAAATTTTTATTTTGAAATTAGATACTATATAATATATAATATAATATCGGATTTTAAAATAAAAATTTAGAAAACATTCTGTTTAATATTGTGATGGTAGATGTCTTTTCACAATATTAAACACTCAATGTTTTCTAAATTTTTATTTTAAAAATTAGATATTATATAATATATAATATATAATGTAATATCGAATTTCGGAATAAAAATTTAGAAAACATTTTGTTTAATATTGTGATAGTAGATGTCTTTTCACAATATAAAACAGAATAATTTCTAAATTTTAATTTTGAAATTCGATATTATATAATATATAATATAATATCGAATTTTAATCTAATTTCAAAATAAAAATGTAGAAATCATTCTGTTTAATATTGTGAAAAGACATCTACTATCACAATATTAAACAGAATGTTTACTAAGTTTTTATTTCGAAATTCGATATCTGATTTCAAAATAAAAATTTAGAAAACATTGTGTTTAATATTGTGAAAAGACATCTACCATCACAATATGAAACAAAATGTTTTCTAACTTTTTATTTTAAAATTCGATTAAAATTCGATATTATATATTATATAATATCAAATTTCAAAATTAAAATTTAGAAATCATTCTGTTTAATATTGTGAAAAGACATCTACTATCACAATATTAGACAGAATATTTTCTAAATTTTTATTTAAATCCGATATTATATTATATATTATATACTATATAGTATCTAATTTCAAAATAAAAATTTAGAAAACATTCTATTTAATATTGTAAAAAGATATCTATCACACTATTAATCAGAATGTTTTCAAAATTTTTATTTTTAAATTCGGTACTATATTGTTGTTCAGATTTAGTAGATATGTAATAACTAGAAATAAACTTATAATGAGCATTTCTTGTGAGATGGGGCTGAGCACAATACCCGGATACGCACTTTTTCCACGACGAAACGGCGCGTGTGGAATAAAACCGTGCGAATATTTCGAAAGCATTGTCCAAACAAGTTCAGTTTCTATTATTTCTTTGCGCGATCCTTATCAGAAATATGATTTCGCAGCCATATTTTCACACCGTAAAAATAATACACAATTAACCGTGTTTTGTAAAAAAAAAAAATGTACAGCAACACAAATCTCTGACGTAAATACAACTGAAAATTGCTTTATATCTCTGGCGACTTAATAAAGAAAGCTAATTGTAGTTTTAATTAATATTCTAAAACAAAAATAACGTATAAATATTAATATACAAACAAATTTATGATAATTATTATGAATTTTACTTTATGCGAATATGCCTGTTTCTTGTTCTTCTAATGTAATTTATATTATGATTTGTTAGAATATTATATTTTGCAAAATTCATAAATAAAGATTTTATTGTATTTATTCCATATTTTTGGGACATCTGCATGTCGATTAGGATTACAAGATAAGAAAAGAGGTATTTTAAAGGTACCTAACACACTAATATTTAATAACAGTATCTAATAAGATCGAAAACTAGATATGTAGATTGCTAAGAGGTGGGTTCACACTTATATATGACACTAATATTTATTTTATATAGAATTCCGTCGTTTAACATACCGGAATCATTGATCGCACAATTATTTAAAACACAGCAAAGACAAACTTCAAATGTAACAATATTTTGCAGGAGAACGGTAATAGTTGCAGTACTAGAAAATATGCAATAGGTTGTTTGTAGGTCTTTAATTTATCTGGAACTTTGTCATTTAAATCATTCTTCTTCCGTTTGCAAACCCAAGAAACAGCCCATTCGATGTTTTCTACTATTTATTACACTTTTCCCGCAAAATGAAGCAAGCTCTATGAAAAGTGTCAATTTTTGGGGGTTTGGGGGCATATTTTACTTTAAAAATACCGATTTTCTCTGTGTGTGTCTGTATGTTAATACAAAAAACTGTGTGAAAACTGCGTTTTCAGAGTCATCTTTGGGGCTTGGAATGGAAAAGTTGTAAACAATTTAAGCCAGTAAAAAAGTTACGCCCAGAAAGCCGTGAAATAGTTAGAAAAGCACATTTTTCACTTTCGCATTTAAATTATAATGAATGATTTTTGAGAAGTATTTTAAATTTCGATTTATTAATAATTAATCCGGAATCTTATTGCATTCTTAATTGGTTTTTCAGTTGTGTCTGTCTGTCTGTTGTAAAGTTGGGTTATTATTTCGTTGTGTAGTGTATTTTGTTGTATATAATGTAAAGGGTGCAATTTTGGCTAAATATGTGAACATCGTGAACATCGTCGGAATTTTTAGGAAATTTGTCTAGCAAATATTGCATCATCTTATTTATGATATTTATGATATTTATGATATTTATGATATTTATGATATTTATGATATTTATGATATTTATGATATTTATGATATTTATGATATTTATGATATTTATTATATTTATTATATTTATTATATTTATTATATTTATTATATTTATTATATTTATTATATTTATTATATTTATTATATTTATTATATTTATTATATTTATTATATTTATTATATTTATTATATTTATTATATTTATTATATTTATTATATTTATTATATTTATTATATTTATTATATTTATTATATTTATTATATTTATTATATTTATTATATTTATTATATTTATTATATTTATTATATTTATTATATTTATTATATTTATTATATTTATTATATTTATTATATTTATTATATTTATTATATTTATTATATTTATTATATTTATTATATTTATTATATTTATTATATTTATTATATTTATTATATTTATTATATTTATTATATTTATTATATTTATTATATTTATTATATTTATTATATTTATTATATTTATTATATTTATTATATTTATTATATTTATTATATTTATTATATTTATTATATTTATTATATTTATTATATTTATTATATTTATTATATTTATTATATTTATTATAATTATTATATTTATTATATTTATGATATTTATTATATTTATTATATTTATTATATTTATTATATTTATTATATTTATTATATTTATTATATTTATTATATTTATTATATTTATTATATTTATTATATTTATTATATTTATTATATTTATTATATTTATTATATTTATTATATTTATTATATTTATTATATTTATTATATTTATTATATTTATTATATTTATTATATTTATTATATTTATTATATTTATTATATTTATTATATTTATTATATTTATTATATTTATTATATTTATTATATTTATTATATTTATTATATTTATTATATTTATTATATTTATTATATTTATTATATTTATTATATTTATTATATTTATTATATTTATTATAATTATTATATTTATTATATTTATGATATTTATTATATTTATTATATTTATTATATTTATTATATTTATTATATTTATTATATTTATTATATTTATTATATTTATTATATTTATTATATTTATTATATTTATTATATTTATTATATTTATTATATTTATTATATTTATTATATTTATTATATTTATTATATTTATTATATTTATTATATTTATTATATTTATTATATTTATTATATTTATTATATTTATTATATTTATTATATTTATTATATTTATTATATTTATTATATTTATTATATTTATTATATTTATTATATTTATTATATTTATTATATTTATTATATTTATTATAATTATTATATTTATTATATTTATTATATTTATTATATTTATTATATTTATTATATTTATTATATTTATTATATTTATTATATTTATTATATTTATTATATTTATTATATTTATTATATTTATTATATTTATTATATTTATTATATTTATTATATTTATTATATTTATTATATTTATTATATTTATTATTATATTCCCCAATTTAATTTACATATGTGTGATACTACATATTGACAAGTAAGATAATATAGAAAATATATGCCCAAACCAGTCGAACACAGGAAGCAATTACCAACACTATCAATTTCTAAATACAACTCCCTGGTATGACTCAACGCACTCGCAATATTTTGTCATACGATATTTTATTGCATTTATTTAAAGCAACCTTGTCATGCAGAGCGCAATGACGCGAAATAGATTTATGGTTGAATCAATGGGAAACACATCGAGTGAATCACACGGTGAAGAAAGGGGTGGTGGTTGAATACATTATGTGAAAATTATACATACATCGCGTGATATCGGCACGTAACGGAATTCGATTTCATTCACGTGCTGACTGCCATGTATGTAAAAATAGCCTGTGGATACGGAAATGGCCAGCTGCTAAATGTCAAGGATGAATGAAAGAAATGAAAAGTTTAGAGTGATTAGGGGTTCATAATAATGCCAGGGATATAATGCATTTATAAAGAGTTGCTGGGAAGTGGAAAGAATTGGACTAATTCGCTGGGAAATTTTTATTCAATACAAATCAACTTGATGATTTTAATATGTATCCACCTCTTAGCAATCTACATATCTAGATTTCGATCTAGTAGATCTCATCAGTGTAGCTCAGCTAGTGAGGATGAATTCACACAATATCTCGAGTGGTTGTATACAAAAATGATAGAACTAACTCCGTAGGAGGAAAGTTAAACGCCATCTGGCGGCACCACATCAATTAGCAATGCACACCCATATGGTAATAACCGTCAACATACCCATGCCATCAGGATCAAGTATTCGTTGTTATAGCAACAATAAATACATTATCTAGGGAATGTAGTTACTTTAGATTCTCTCTATTGGAGACACTGAATAATTAAACAAAAGGTGTCATCAAGGCTCCAATTGCAAGCGCTACTCAAGGTGTTTGACATTTGTTTTGGCATATTCTGTCACAATGACGTTGTCAATTTATCCATTCAATAACTTATGAGACCTATAAAGTTTATGTGATGTTGGTGAATATGGGCATTACAGTACCGTTTTCCTACGAAACCAAGGATTAAGTTTTTATTAATAACAAGTATTATTATAAATCTAAATAATAATAAATTCCCCGATTTTCGATATTAACTCATATTGATTGCATTGTGGCTTCTCAAAATTAATCGCGGCCCCGCCAAATATCCGGTTCCGGTCCTGGCGGCCGCGGTTGCCCCCCCACCCCCCCTGCCGTACGCATAATGCACCGCCGCCCGCCACAACCGCGCGACAACGTAATGATTTGTCGGGGGGGCTTCATTCATGAATTAGCCCGTGCGTGCGATGAATGTGTCTGCGCCGCGACCGTGTCACACGTGCCGCCGCCGTCGTCGCCGCTCCCACCGCGCCGCCCCGTTGCACAGCCCGCCACAAGCAGCAGCAGCCGCAGCCGCCGCCGCCCCCGGCCACTCTCACAGATGACCGCCGTCCTCGTCGTCGCGTAGGCCGAGAGAGCAGCGCGCGCCCGACTGTACGCCCGTGTACACTCATGTCGCGCACGCACACACCGTCGACGTCGTTCCATTCATTTTTTTGTGTCCAGTGTGTGGTTAAATAAAACATGGCGACGGAGGACATGAATGTTCGCGTAGAGGAACGTTTGAAAATAAAAATAGGTAAGTGCATTGCGACACGGGATGGTCTTTTTGTGCATATCGCGTCGGTTATTAAAAGGACTTGGCGTTGGCGCCCGTTTAACCTCAATCTCTCGGAAAGTGACGGATTCGCATTTTTAAGTGCCTTCAAGTGCAGGTGTTGATAGTTTTAATGAATGGGAGCCTCAGCTAGTGTGATAGCATCTGATAAAGTGATTATTATTAGTGTGGGTGGGTGATACATGCTGCAGTGGTGTCAAAAATAATACACAAGTGGAGCCATCGAAACCTTTACAATACATGACCTACTCCCCTATAAAACTACATTCAGGTAAAATTGTTTTTAAAATCCCAGTTGGCATGTTTCTACATGGTTGCTGCTGAGAAATAAAGGAATGTCAACAAAAATAAACAAGTTTTTGTAATGACAACAAATGTTTGTTAGTGTCAATTAATAGTGTGAATTATTTTGGTGCAGTGTTAATAGAAAGACTTCAAGGTGTATTGTAATTGTTTACAAATCTAAACCAATTTTCTTGCATAAAATATGTGAAGCTGTGGGATTTTATTGTGGTAAGCTTATAAACTTTTAATATAATTACCGATTTAAGCATACTGGTTCTTGGATGAAATACTTGAAAAACAATTGGTTGAACCCTTCACACCTGATTTTTAAATTGAATTTTGTTTGCAAATTCTGCCCGCAGGTATTAGATATGACACCTTTTGTTTAATTATTCAGTGTTTCCAATAGAGAGAATCTAAATCTACCAGCAGGTTTAGATATAAAAAATACTAATAATGAAAACTTGGTATTATTTTAAGTTTTGTACATAAACTGCTAGTGATTAAGAGCCTATAATTCAGGCTCAGGCACAGTAAAGATTATTATTATTATTATTAATAGACATGTAAATGTTATGGTGGCAAATGCTAGTGGCAGGACCAAAAACAAAAATGTACAGTAAACAAACAAAATATATAAAAATTAGGAAATAAATATAATTCTGTCACTCTCCAATGCTTAGTGTGAGATGGGGTGCACCTCTACCAACTATGCCGAGGAGCTGGGTAAAAGTTTAATATGAATTATTAAACTTTTACACAGCTCCTCGGCATAGTTGGTAGAGGTGCACTCCATCTCACACTAAGCATTGGAGAGTGAAGATTTCAAACCACATTGGAGAATATTTTCATTCATCACCTTTCATAAGTTAAATACAAAGTGATGTATTATCCCGAGTTTCTCTCTTTATTGGTGGAAAGGCCCTTGGGCCCCTTGATTGCCCTATAATGATTTCCTTTTATTAATTTTTATTCATTGACTGTTTTACAAAAATAAAATTGAATTGTGACTAGTCTAAAGACTGTATGACATTTCCTATATCGTTTTCTATATAAGAATCGATATATTAAACTGTATAATTATTTCTGAATGGAAAATTAACATTGTGTAATTAGGTGTTGTTATTGTTATATGAATTTATTATTATTCTGCCGCTATATCATTTTCTAGATGTGTGTATGATACAAACTACATTGTGTCTGCATCGAAAACGATATAAGAAACTAGATAATGTCATAAAAGCTTAAAGCCCATATGACATCTAGTTTCTTATATCATTTTTGATGCAGACACAAACTATATAGTATCATACAGACATGTAAAAAATTATATAGCATCAGAATAATAATAAATTCACTTAACAATAACAACACCGTAATACACAATGTTAATTTTTCTATTTAGAAGTAGTTATACAGTTTAACATATAATTCTTATATATAAAACGATATAAGAAACTAGATAATTTCATATGGGCTTAAGGTCTAACAAACAATGTATTTAGTATATAAAGATAAAGTATTTTGTTTTATCTTATATTAATACACTTGTTTAAAACTAGAAGAATATATTCTGTTAGTACTTACATGCACACATACATATACATGCAGATACAGCTGACGAGCTTGAAGGTTGATTACCAGTTAAATGCAACAAGTACAGGTACTGTTAGTACTACCAGTACTACTACTAATATACACATATAAACAGAATATGTTGATTTAGTGTATGAAACTGTAAAAAACACAATTAGTTTATGACATTTTAATTTGCAACATTCACATTCTGTCAAAAATATTTATTTTTGACATTTGACAGTATGCAAATGTTGCCAATTAAAATATGTCAAAATTGTGTTTTTAACAGTTTCATCCACTGCAACAATAGATTTTGTTTGTATGTCAAAAACAACTACTAGTGGTATATTATAGTATATTTGCACTGTTTAATGTCAGCAAATGTGAAGTTTATTATACAAAAATCAATAGGGGGTGAGTACAAAAAACTTCTATCTTTATAGCTATCAGCTTGAGGGCTTTTCTGCTGCTAAAGAGAGAAGTTCAGATGAGTAATCACCTGGTGTTTACCTTAATTTAACAGAAAACCTCTAAAACACTCTGAAAGGTCATTCATGAAATTTTGATCTGAATAACCACTGTTTGTACTCTTGCTCAGTACAATACACATAGCCATTCAGCCACTATGCTGGGTTGGAGTGAGTTTATTTTTGTTTAAATTACATTAATTATGGTAATGCATATATCAATCTATAACAGCTGGAAATATATTAAATGTTATCTATATGATGAATCTAAAACTAAAGAATCATATGGCTAAACAAACACCTATACACGATAGATCTAGTACACAGCTCTTTATGTAGTGGGTGCAATGAAGAACTAGAAATAGCAGAGCATGTAATATGCCTCTGCCCAGCTCTAGTAAACACTAGGCATCTAATACTAGTATAATATATAGTATAATAATATAATAATATATAGTATAATAATAATAATAATAATAATAGTAGTGAGGCCTAGTATGGTCAGTATGGTCAGCATTGGCAACTCCTCACCTGCCAGAGTTTTGCAGCTCACACACAAAATTGACTGGTGGGATTAGCAGTCTTAAAGGGAGCTTTCACAATGGACCCATTTTGAGGCCTAAGTGTCTGTAGCCATGCTACCCTGCAGCCAACTATCCAGAAAGAATCATATAATTTTACATTGTTTATGAGTAATTTGACTGAAAAGACTCAAAACTGAAATGATTTAGTTAATGTGTTACTAAACTATGAGGAAGATCACAAGATTCACATGTAATTTTTTAATAACATTAATTTTCATGTAAAATATTCTTATTTCGAGTAAAAGAAAACATGCACCAACTCACGAATGAAGATAAAAAAAAATAAAGGATGATCTGTTCCCTGTATATGCTTAATTGTATCCAGTTTTTTTTTTACCACTTTTCCATACACAAAGCAATGCACTGAAAACAGTAACATTGCAATTGCATTGCATTTGCAACTCACCTGCCAGAGTTTTGCAGCTTGCACACAAAATTGATTGATGGGACGAGTAAGCAGCCTTAAAGGGAGTTTCACAATGGGCCCATTTTGAGGCTATTAAGTGTCTGTAGCTATGCTACCCTCCAGCCAACTATCCAGAACAGTAACATTTACAACACTATACCACTATGTTTTAGAAATGATAGTAATGTCAAAATCATGCTTACAGCACAGGCACCAACAAAATAGAATATGGATGTAATTGTACCACTGAATATAAACTAGAATCTTGTAAAAATAGTACAACTTACCCCTAGGAGGAATGTTAAATGCCATCTGCCATTCTCTTCAATTTATTGCTAGTTCTTTTGCTTCCTTCCAGTTTATTCCTTTCCTTTCTAATAGTTCCGATATAGCTTCATCCCATTTTTTTCTTGGTCTTTTTTTATTTTTGCTCTCCATATTCTTTTGGATGGTGCTGTCTCTGCCATCCTAATTATGTGTCCCCACCATCCTAATTGTCTTTCCTCTGTGTAATTTATTATCCATGTTACATTTAGTTCTCTTTTTATGCCCTTGGTTAAGATGCTTTTACTCAAGGCTGTGAGGAGAAGGTTCTTAAAATTCCCCCATTTCTGCAATAAGCTTATAATTTTACCAATATACAGGTTCAATTACCTCAGTTGCCTTCTATCTGTCAAAGGGTTAACATCTCATGAATGTCAATGTCATCATCCTCTTACTCAAGACCTGGTCAATGACACCTTGACCAAGAGCACCCTGACTGGGGTAATACTCCTATATTCCAAGTGGACAACATCCCTATAGGTTGAACATTCACCTTGACTAAGTTTTTAATTTTATATAGCAAGTCAGAGGTTCAATTACCTCAGTTGGCTTCTATCTGTCGAAGGGTTAACATCTCATTAATGTTAATATCACCAGCCTCCTATTCAAGACCTGGTAACGACACCTAGACAAGAGCACCCTGACTAGGGTCATACCTCTATATTCCAAGTTGTCATAGACAACATCTCTATAGGTTGAACATTCACCTTGACTAAGTTTTTAATTTTATATAGCAAGTCACAGGTTTAATTACCTCAGTTGCCCTTCTATCTGTCAAAGGGTTAACATCTCATTAATGTCAATGTCACCAGCCTCCTATTCAAGACCTGGTCAATGACACCTTGATCAAGAGCACCCTCACTAGGGTCATACCCCTATATTCCAAGTTGTCATGGACAACATCCCTATAGGTTGAACATTCACTTTGACTAAGTTATTAATTTTATATAGCAAGTCACAGGTTCAATCTGTCGAAGGGTTATATCATCTCATTAATGTCAATGTCACCAGCCTTGTAATCAAGACCTGTTCAATTACATCTTGACCAAGAGCATCCTAACTAGGGTCATACCTCTACATTCCAAGTTGTCATGGACAACATCCCGATAGGTTGAACATTCACCTTGACTAAGTTTTTAATTTTATATTGCAAGTCATAGGTTCAATTACTTCAGTTGCCCTTCTATCTGTCGAAGGGTTAACATCTCATTAATATCAATGTCGCCAGCCTCCTACTCAAGACCTGGTCAATGACACCTTGACCAAGAGCACCCTGACTGGGGTCATACCCCTATATTTCAAGTTGTCATGGACAACATCTCTATAGGTTGAACATTCACCTTGACTAAGTTTTTAATTTTATATAGCAAGTCACAGGTACAATTACCTCAGTTGGCTTCTATCCATAGGTAACATCTCATTATTGCAATGCAATCTATTGATTCTTCTTTTCTACCTTTGACCTATCAAAGGTTAAAGATGATTTTTCAACCTTTGATAGGTCAAAGGAGCCGATTCTATTATCTCTCTCAAGGCCTTGAAAAGCGATTCTGGAACCTCCTCCTCTGACCAACAGGTAGGTCAAGAAGGAGATGAGTTCAAGGTCAGGAGGAGGTTCTAGAATCGACTTGGGAGCCTTTTCACGTTTTTTTCGGTCGTAACTTTCTATGTTTTTAAAGCTGGGTATAGTAAATTTCTAGCCCGACAAACTTAGTGATCTTACGATTCTGGAACCTCCTCCTCTGACCAACAGATAGGTCAAGAAGGAGATGAGTTTCTCAAGGTCAGGAGGAGGTTCTAGACTCGACTTAGGAGTCTTTTCACGTTTTTTTCGGCCGCAACTTTTTATCTTTTTAAAGCTGGGTATAGTGAATTTCTAGCCCTACAAACTATGTGATGTTGCGATTCTGGAATCTCCTCCTCCGATCAACAGATAGGTCAAGAAGGAGATGAGTTCAAGGTCAGGAGGAGGTTCTAGAATCAACTTGCAGCCTTTTCACGTTTTTTTTAGCCGGAACTTTTTATCTTTTTAAAGCTGGGTATAGTGAATTTCTAGCCCCACAAACTTTGTGATCTTGCGAACTTCCTCCTCTGACCAAAAAGGAAATGAGTTCCTCAAAGTCAGGAGGAGGTTCTAGAATCGACATGGCAGCCTTTTCACGGTTTTTTCGGCCGTAACTTTGTATTTTTTAAAGCTTGGTATAGGTGAATTTCTAGCCCGACAAACGTTGTGATCTTTGATACATTTCACGGCGATTCGTTCGAAAGTTTCTTCTCTTTAACGCTAGAACGATGATTCAAATTGCAAAGTTATAGAGAATTTCAAGCCCGATAAATGACCCTTTGTATGTTTTCCACTATATCTTATCGTTTTCCCGCCAAAAGTGATTTTTGGACCTTTTCATGGTTTTTCGGCTCTAACTTTTTTTCTTTTTAAAGGCGAAAGGATTAGTCAAACCCATTGGAAAATAGAACGTGGCCCTTCATTGATAACAAATAATATTAAAAAAAGAGACCTTTATTTAGCATATCCCTTACAAAAAAATGCTCTTCAACATCAAGAACAACAACAAAAATTCATGAAAATAAAAATACAAATAGAAATAAAAGTAACAATCCGCAAAAAACAAATAATATATGTATCTATCAATAAACAATAAAAGGTCAATTTTATAAATGTCTTTTAGTTTTAATTTAACCAAATTTCCGGTGTCCTGCTTGTCCTGCTTGTCCAATAAAACAATAAAACGCATCATTCATAGCAGTAGTAGTATTTAGAATCGTCTTCAGTGTTGTTTATGTTTGTAGGAGAGGCGAAAAATCTCCAGTGCCGCAACCATGGCTCCTCAATCCAGAGGGACACTTACTGTACACTTTCCTTGGACCAGGAAGAAATATTTCGCACATCGACGATAGAAAAACAACTCAGGTAAATCAATGTTTATACAATAAAAATTAGAATAATCCAGTTCATGCCCGTATTCATCCATTCCCATAAACTTTATAGGTACCATAAGCTATTCAATGGATAAGCTTTGGATGTTGGTGAATACGGGCATTATAGATTTATGGAACGTCGGTGAATACGGGGGTCAGTGGTGTAGTCGTTGAGGCGTCGTCCGTCTCGTACTGAGCATTGGAGTAGCGAATTTTCGCGAATCACCTCTCACAGTTTTTCAGAGGCTTTCTGTAAAGATAGAATACCGGTTGATTAAACTCCTCTGAGCTTCTTACTGACATTTCTGATCAGTTATATACGTGTTTCACATGTTATATGCAGCAAAGACGTAAAAACAAACATGTAACCAATTTATAACTTGATTCATTCTGTGCATTTATCCATTAATGGATGTTTTGATGACAATATTTTATCGCGGTTTCTAACTGTCGAGTGGGTTTTAGTTATGTCCATTACCTTACATTTCTTAACCTCATCTACTTCTTCCTATTCCTAGGAGGTTGGTCACCATATGCCTGTCACGATCTTGTGCGAGATGTATTAATGTGGGAGCATCCTTGATTTATCAAAGGATATTTGCTTAGGAAAACATTTTCCCTCCAACTATGTGTTTTCCCTCTATTTTCCCTTCCATGATTCCATGGGAGATCGGTGCGAGTTATTTATAATCTGAAAAGGGGGTGATAGGAAAAAAAGTTTGGGAACCTATATTCTAGAGCTATACATGTATGTTAGTTCACCATTTGAAACGAGAATATCAACTCTGCACTACATTGTTTTCGCAATGTTACGATAATTTTTTTTTTAACAAAACTACTTGAGGTTGTAACTGAAAAATGCCAGATGGTGTTAAAGTTTTCTCCTAGGGGGTTAGTTGTATTATATTTGTATAAAACCACTCGAGATATTGTGTGAATTCATCCTCACTAGGTGAGCTACACTGATGAGATCTAATAAGATCGAAATCTACATATGTAGATTGCTAAGAGGTGGGTTCACACTTAAAGAACATAAGGGACTGGACTGGTCTGGACTCCTACTCATTGTTCAGAGCGTTACAAGACCGTGCGGAATTTGCCATGATAACCTTCAGTAATGGAAAAGGCACCTAAAGAAGAAGGGTTCAGAGTTATATAAATTAATTTAATTTTTTTTTTAACAAAACTACTTGAGGTTTGTAACTGAAAAATGTGTTGTTGTTGGTAATTTCAGTCCATTTTTCGGCGAGGAGTTCCAGTTCGAGGTGCCGCGCAACTTCCGCTACCTCTCCGTCTACGTGTACGACCGCGACCGCCACCTCAAACAGGACAAAGTGCTCGGCAAAGTAGCCATCAAGCGCGAGGACCTCGCCTCCTACAACAACAAAGACCACTGGTTCGCCATCCGGCCGGTGGACGCGGACTCCGAGGTGCAGGGCAAGGCGAACATCGACATCAAATTCGAGCCGGTCTACCGGCGCAACCATCCCTCCAGCTACACGTCCGCGAGGCGGCTCTCGGTGCAGGTGATCGAGTGCCTCGATTTGACGCTCAAAAACGGCTCGTGCGACCCCTACGCCATCGTGACGGTGTCCTACACGAACGGCAAGCGCGCGAGCAAACGGACGAAAGTGCGGAAAAAAACTGTGTGTCCGCAGTTCGAGGAGGTGTTTAACTTTGAATATTATGAGGAGCGCGATCGGGACAAGGATAGTTACACGGTGTGTCCGGAGAGTGAGGTGGAGATTTGCGAGCTGCACGTGTCCGTGTGGCACGACGGCATGGGCGGCGATGTGTTTCTCGGGGAAGTGCGCGTTCAGCTCAGGGGGCTGCAGCAGCAGAACGCAGCCCCCAAAAATGCATGGTGAGTAGCTTTATAATCTATAATATTTATCTTCCTTTATATTTTATATTTAAACCCCATGTTTACTAATTTTTCCATTCCAGTAAAAACTAGGTTTACTAGTCTACTAGTCTTCTATCAGTCCTAGTACTGTCAGTATTTGCATCAATCTTCCTTTTATATTTATCAAGTAATCAATTATCCGTATAAACATCCGTATTCTCTTCATTTTATTATTACTATACATTACACGATAAGTAATTCCCTTGTAATACAGTCAAAAAAATCTTCTATCTTTATAGGGCTATCAGCCGTGAGGCTTTTCCGCCGTAATACAGTCAATATTTTAGAATAATGAACATTTTAAACATGATATTGCAGTGTAAGGCCCAGTTCACAAATAAGAGGCGCGGTGTAGGCGAGGTGCAGGCGCGACGTCGCACAGGCGATTGTGATGTCCACATGCATTGTATGTTTACATAGAGGCGGCGTGGAAGAGTTGTGCCTCTCACCTCGTAGCCTCCGTGTCTCAGGCGAAGAGACTAAGACGCGGTGCAGGCACGGCGAGAGGCACGAGGCAAATGCCCGCGCCTCGTCACCTAAATGGCCATTGCACCATATGTTTATATAGAGGGGGTGTGAAAGCGTCGTGCCTCTCGCCGCGTCGGCACCGCGCCTTCGCCTCTTCGCCTCCTATGTGTGAATTGGGCCTAATACAGTCATTATTCTAAAATTTGGACAGTATTATTGATCGTGTAAGGTGCCTTATAGGGTTGTCGTGGCGAAACTAGTTACAGTTGTATCAAGAACTATAAGTTAATATAAACCCTCTTCAAAATAGTGTAGTGTTGGGTACCTATATAAATTAGTGAACAATGTTTAGATATAGGGTTGTCTGGAGAAACTAGTTGTAGCTGTACAGTCATAAAAAAGTAGATACGAATGCCGTATGGTTTGTCTAGTTCAGTTCAGATTGAAAATTCGGGACTGCCGAGAAATTCTGGACGTATGGTCACCTTATTACAACACTACACTATATTGAAGGGCATATTATTATTAATATAACTAATAGTTCATGATAGTAGAAACGTAAATATATAAAATGAAGCAGAGAGATGAATATATAATTAACCAATAATAAAAGTCATGCAAAAATTACACACGTACAAAAAAAAAACTGTAGTTACTACAATAATTACTCCTAATTGTATCAAAATTGGGCAGCAATTAAAAACCATGAACATGAATGAACAAACAAAAAACTCGCAATTATTCTAGGAAATCCCATTCATTCACGACTCATTTACTGATGTCACAATTATTTTTAATTACAAAACAAACGTATCCTTGATTCGCCTTATTCACTCACTGAATGTGTGTTTTTTTTTCTTCCTATAAGTTATTTTTATGAATGGCCGTGCTATAAATATGAATGAATCGATGCCATTTACACACAAAACGCTTTTCACGGCCGCATATAAAAAAAATCACACCAAACCTGGCGCGGGGCGGGGTGGGCGGCGTGTGTGTGGCAAGGCTTTGTTTTCCCTCGGCGCGATTGCATTGTTTAACAACGGAAGGTGCTCTAAATAAACATACAGATAATTGGTGTTTACTTTCTTTTCTACAGGAAAAAAAAATACAGGTGGCTTAATCGTGCGATAAAAATGTGCGAACAATGGGCGATAAGAGGTTGTATGATTTGCAACCTTTAATTGAATGAACGGATGAATGAATGAATTTTGCGGGTCGTAATTAATTTGGGAACGATTTGCTACTGTGGGACAGTTTTCTTATTACGTTTGTAAAACACACGACTAGACCCTCGTGTATTTTACAAACTTAATAAGAAGCCACATACTGCCCTATAGTATTGGTAATAAGAGGTTGTATGATTTACAACCTTTAATTGAATGAACGGATGAATGAATGAATTTTGCGGGTCGTAATTAATTTGCAAGGATTTGCTACTGTGGGATAGTTTTCTTATTACGTTTGTAAAACACACGACTATAGACCCTTGTGTATTTTACAAACGTAATAAGTAACCACATACTGTCCTACAGTATTGGCAATAAAAGGTTGTATGATTTGCAACCTTTAATTGAATGAACGGATGAATGAATGAATTTTCGGGTCGTAATTAATTTGCAAGGATTTGCTACTGTGGGACAGTTTTCTTATTACGTTTGTAAAACACACGACTAGACCCTCGTGTATTTTACAAACAATAATAATAATAATAAGCCACATACTGCCCTAATGAATGGATGAATGAATGGATGAATGAATAGATGAATCAATGGATGAATGAATGGATGAATGAATGGATGAATAAATGGATGAATGAATGGATGAATGAATGCATGATAATGATCAGAATAAATATCTTATAAATGTTTGGGAAAATACAAGTAAAAAGAACATAAGCAAGGTACAAATTCAACAGAATAAAGTTCTGAAAATACTGTACAACCTGGACTGCCTCTTTATTTGACATACAAACTCTTACATTTATATAGAACTGTTATAAATAGAAATTAATATTTATGTAATGTATGTATGTATTTTTATGTTTGTAGGTATTTTCTCCAGCCTCGTTCGAGCAAAAACAAACCGAGCGTCTCCTGCTCAACGCCGCCAGGCACTAGACTCTCAATAGACAATTCACTAGGATCTCTAAGGCTACAAGTACAATATACCGCCGACCACGTATTCCCAGCACAAGTTTACGCTCCCTTGAGGGCCTTGTTACTCAACAGCGTACAAACCGAAGTAAGTGGCAAAACATGCAAGCAAACACACAGGAGCAGTTTCGGAATATTCAGCGCCGATGCACTAAATCTTAAGTGTAGTGTAAATTTGCTTTTACCCAAAAAAGAAGTGCAGAAGTGTCCCCTATTTACCAATATATATATATTTCTATTTTTGATAAAATAATGACTTGAAACTAATTTAGGGTATGCCCTAGTACCACATAATTAGGTTTAATAAGACGTTATGTTGCAGCCAATTTCTTCAAGCGCTGTCTACATTTTGGGCGAAGTCGTCTCGAGCAAAATGGACGTCGCCCAGCCTCTAGTTAGGATATTTATGCACCACGAACAAATCGTCCCTATTATCCGAGCACTGGCCAACTCCGAAATTTCGAATTTAACGTGAGTAACCATCTTTTAGTTAGATTACAATTTTTTTAGTGTAAAATCAAGAATCTATTCGCGAATCAATAGCCGTTTTCGTTTATCATTCCGGAGCTTTTCCGAGTCGTTCTAAGCTAGCTAAGACCAGCCCAGAATAGTTCCTGAAATCTGCTAATGATAGCCATTTTCCAAGATTGTTCTATTCTAAACCATTCATATTTTAATCTTAAATGCTAACATGGTGGTGCTTAGGTTCATCCAGTGATGGTTATATCTAATTCTTAATTATTATTAATTTTAGTTTTAAAATTAGTAATTATTTTTGAAATGAAGTTTTCCGTCAATAAAGCATTATTATTATGATTATTAATAATGCTCCTACAATACCGAACTCGCGCACTTACTCTGTTATTATCTTCAAATCACTTCCCTAAATCGAAAGATTTAGTGTAACTTTTGACAATTACAAATATATTACTGACATCTTGTATACGCGATATTAAGTGTAGCTTCGTTGGAGTATGGCCTTAGCAAATGCTACTTTTGATTTATGAATACGAATACACTATAGCCGCTTTCGTTTATCGTTCGGGAGCTGTTCTGGGCTTTTCTTAGCTGTCTTAGTTGTCTTAAGGCCGGTTCTACAATTGATATTTAACCGGAGAATAAGGCTATTCGTAGAATAAGTTTGAGATATTAACGTCAATATGTCAAACTTATTCCACGAATAGCCTTATTCTCCAATTAAATGTCAATTGTAAAACCGACCCTTAGCTGTCTTAGTTATCTTTGAACGCCTCCCTACCGATATCGAAATCGGCTCTTAATTGATCTGAATAACATGAATACTATTAGTGACCCGACGACGATATTCCGGGGCAACACCCTCGTCTCGAAAATGATGGACGAGGCGATGCGCATGATCGGCCTGCAGTACCTCCACAAAACGCTCCGTCCGACGATAGACCAGGTGTTCACGGAGAAGAAGCCGTGCGAGATCGACCCAACGCGCGTCCGCGACTCCAACACCATCCAAACCAATCTGACCAACCTCAAGACGTACGTGCAGAGCATCTTCCGCGCCATCACGGAGAGCGCGGTGCACTGTCCGGCGATCATGTGCCAGATTTTTCATAATCTGAAGGAGTGCGCGATGACGTACTTCCCCAACAACCGCGAGGTGCGGTACTCGGTCATCTCGGGGTTTATCTTCCTCCGGTTCTTCGCGCCAGCGATCCTGGGGCCGCGGCTGTTCGATTTAACCAACGAACAAATTGTAAGTAACAACAACAATGTTTGTAGCTATAGTGGGCTGTTGGGGTGCTAATTTTTGAAACAACTGTAACAATTTAGGATCAACAAACAAATCGGACGTTGACCTTGATCTCGAAGACGATACAGTCGTTGGGCAACTTGGTGAGTTGTAGATCAACCCAGCAAGTCTGCAAGGAGGAGTATATGGAGTGTGTGTACAAAGAGTTCTGTACGGAGACGCATGTGAAGGCGGTGCGACAGTTTTTGGAAATCGTTTCGGCCAACTCGAATCCGCAGATTATACCAGTGGACACGCCTGTGACCTTAAAAGAAGGGTGAGTTAAATTTATGTAATTGAAAGAATTGTTATATTAGTCTTAAGAATCCTCGAAAAAAAAACAGGTATAAGTCATTAAATACCGTTACTAATGTCCGGGCGAAGCCGAGTTTTGGGGTCGAAACAAAAACGAAGATTGGCTTATATCTTGGTTACAACCGATACCTAAAAAAATTTCAGAGGACAGACGACGGGCGACTTGCAGACATTGCAAATGCTCTTAAAAGGATCTAATCTAAAATAATTTGTGCAAAATTAGATTATTATTATTTTTTCAAGCGATTAAAATATTTAATCCATACTTAACTACTTAATCCATCTTTCGTATGATAAAGTCAAAATAGGGTCTACAGATATAGGTTGGATGTATCAAAAGTCAAAAAAATCTAGAATCTTAAAAATATATACTTTCTACCCAGCTCAGTGGTTAGAGGCGTCTTTCGTCTCGTATTGAGCATTCGAAAGTAAAAAACACTAATAAACCGACATTCCATCATTGAACGAAGTTAAATCATGAATTGTCCGTATTTTTCAGTGATTTTGACAGTTAAACGATTACCTTCAGATTGAATGTTGTTGGGATTCGCACCCCATACCTTCAGTTATTGTATTTTCTGTAGAAATTCTTTCCAGTTCTTCCTATTGGTCGCCATTTTCCTTGCATCCTGTCATCCAATACCTTTCCTCGTTAGTATTTCATGTAAGTTGCAACGACATTAATAAATATCCTTATATTTAGGGTTTATACTGACATTAGAAGTAAAACTAAATCGTGTTATATCCATCATATTTACAACCTACATCTACCAATCATTTTACGTTAGTTATTTAATTTTTGATGGCAATTGTTTTTGTTTCCGTTCTCGCTCACATATGATTTACAAAACCATACTTACAATTTTTGTTCTCTTTCTATTTTTTTGTCTTACAAAAGGGAAATAAAGAGGTAAACCGCGTACACTTAGTAACCCTGCCATTGCTGATGCAACCCGCTTTTGTTCTTCCGCAGGGTGATGATCAAGCGGGCACAGGGCCGCAAACGGTTCGGCCGCAAGAACTTCAAGCAGCGCTACTTCAAACTGACCACCCACGACTTGAGCTACTCGAAGACGAAGGGGCGAGAGGCCCTGTGTCAGATACCGCTCTCCAAAATCGTCGCGATTGAACGCCTGCACGAGAGGTCGTTCAAGATGAAGAACATGTTTCAAATTGTCCAACCCGAGCGGGCGTTGTACGTTCAAGCGGCTAATTGTGTGGAGGAGAAGGAGTGGATTGATTTGCTGATGAAGATTTGCCAGACGAATACGAATCGGCTGGAGGAATACCATCCGGATGCTTTTATTAATGGACAGTGGTTATGGTAAGTTACGCTATAATGTTCGTGATATATTGTGCCGTTCTTGTGCTACGCCCATCCAATCTCGGTTCATCTAGTTGAAGGTCGTCCTCTACTTCGCTATGCACATTGTGGCCGTCTCCATTCTAAGATCTTCGTAATGGGCATTAGTTAAAACCCTCTAATGAGCCTATTTTCACAAATCCCATTTTACAGTTTTCCAAAGATTTTCTGTGAAAGTTAAGTTAATACAAGGTCGAGTGGTTAGAGGCATCGTCCGTTTCGTACTGAGCATTGGGGAGCCTGATTGCGAATCACCTTTTCAGTTTTCAGTTTTTCAGAGGTTTTCTGTGAATTTAATGTAAATACCGGGTGATTAAACTCCTCTGAGCTTCTCCCTTGATCGGCGAAAAAGCCTCAGGGCTGATAGCCCTATAAAGATAGAAGCTTTTTTTACAAGATGTTCTTCTGCCTTTATCTGTGATAAGGCCTTAGACTAATAGCCATATATAGTCAGAAATTCTTATAAAATCAATTTCTTTGTTTGGTAAAGTTGTAACTCACCGAACGAGCTGGCGCGAGGCTGCCGGCCGGTATCGGTGGCGGACAGCAACAACCTGCACATGACGCTCGACCCGGAGAGGGACCTGCAACGCATGCACTCCCTCATTTTCTCGAACATGCCCCGGCTGGAGAAGCTGCTCGCGATGTACCAGTGCGAGGCAGTGTACACGGGGGCGGTCACTCGGGCGCCCTTCGTGATCGAGGATGTGAAGGGGTGCGCGAACACGCTGGCGCAGCTGCGCGACGTTGCCTACTCCACTGAGAAGAAGCACAGGACGTACCAAAGGACCCTCGTGAGGGACACCAAATATGGCAGCAAGTAAGTTTAATAACTAAATCTTTTTTTGTTTAGATCGGCCACGAAATACTCGAGTTGCGTTCGAAATATAGAGTTTTTACCTCGTGATGTCCTCACAGTCGTTCCCAACAAAAATTTGATGCATACTCTTTTTTCCTTCGTGAACGATAGTTTCTTTTTAATAAGACTAAGATATAATAATATACACAAATGTATATCAATCAACGATAATATTAAGCTCAGGCTAGAGACAGGCAGTTAATTACAACTTGTCTAAACCCAAAAGATCTTATTTAATGAAATAAAATAATCTAAATGATTATTTTAGTTCGTTCATCATGAACTGTTTTGTGCCGCGCCGAGGTTCATTATGAACTGTTTTGCGCCGCGCCGAGGTTCATCATGAACTTTTTTGCGCCATGCTGAGGTTCAAAGGATTCAAATTTCAAATTCAACCGCAATGTGTTGAGACAGGCTTAATATTATATCTGCGAAAGTATTAAGCCATTTTTAATAAATGAGACTTGAAAGTTCGTCAAATACGCCCGTAATTATACTTAATGTTACTACTTAACTCAGGGCGTGCCACCCGCAGCAGCAGCTATGTAAGATTACTTTCACACGAAGATGAATAAATGCTGGATACTAGTTTTACATTGTGGGTAATAGGGGCATGCAGTGTCCAGCATACCGACTTACCACTTACACACGAAGACTCCAGTACACGATAGCTCACTTATTTTCTTAGACCACTTACACGCGAAGACGCCAGCGTGTGTAAGTGGTCTAAGAAAATAACTGAGCTATAACCACTACTCGTTCTCATCTATTTCATATTCATAAACCAGTCGCGTCTGAGAGAACTAAACGAGCTAAATGAACAAGTGAACTAGCTCGTTACTATGAATAGGAACAAAGGAATACGTTCGCGAAAACGAACTAACCTTGTCGTCTTTAGACTGTACCTTCTGAAACTTTTTTCCTGGTAGCGAGAACACACGAATTTTATCATAACAAGTCGACGTGAAGAAGATCAAATAGCGGCGAGTTGCTGGCTATAATTAAAACTACTTGTAAGTATACTTATATGTACTTTATTTTGTCCAGGGCTGCTCCCATAGGTGATGACAACTACCTGCTGGCATCCCGAATGAACCTGGACTCGTCCCTAATGAGGCGACACGACGTCACCGGCGACCCTCCACGCACAGTCTCGTTAAACTGAAATATTATTACTATTTTATTTTAAACCATTATTTATTATGTGGATCGTAATACGCGTGCAAAGGACTTACGTCAGTACATTTCTTTATCCCCTTGCTATCGGCATTAAGGATACTGAGACTAATTACCCTAGATATCACCAACTTTTAGACGTCACCATTTGAAAAACATACTTGTCGGCAGGAACCGAATGGACTCGCCGTTCCGTTCTGGAAGGTGCCGGTTTGATTTAACATTTTTTTCCAGCACCGGTTTCATATGTCCTACATGCTCGTGGGCAAGGCTGTAGAAAACCAAGGCATATCAGTGAAACAGTTTTCAAAAGTTATAAATAACAACTAATCGCTGGTGATTTCGTCGCGCCATTTTTTTAATCATTGGTTAATTAATAATCCTCGTTTAAAAATAGACTATTTAGTCTGATCTTAAAATTAGATGTACAAATTTAATGGTACATTTTACATTTGCTTAATTATGTTTGACGTATGTTTATTTCTTTGGGTTATAACTTTGCACGCGTAACGGCACCCCACAACTTCGTTCTCATCAAAAAAAAAAAATTATTATTCTCATGAACTAAAGACTGCAGACGTGATTAATTATAAGCGACACCACTCCAAATCCCAAAACTACCCCCCTGTTTGTTTGCACTTAACAAATCAGTACAAACCATTTAATCGTGTGTCTTCGATGATGATAGCAATATATGTAAGCGGATGTTTATTTTTATAAATGTACAATATTGAGTGCGTGCATGAGTGAGAGAAAGAGATAAAGAGGGTGATAGAGAGGGGACGTCGATGATTGTTATAGACTTTTTTTTATTTGTATTATAGTTGTACAGTTTAGGCCATATGCAGGGGCATTCTTTTTTGTTTGGATTCCTTCTCTACTCTTTGAATGTATGCGCTGGATTTTAAAAATGCGCGAAATAACTAATATATTCATATATTTTTAGTATTTATAAAAAAATGTAAATTCTCCCTACAATTTTTATTTATATCTTGCTTGGATGTACATTACTTTTTCCCCTTCAGAGAGCATTTAATGCATTTTTAATTTTGTAACATTTTTTTTTACTATTAATTTTTACGTAACTTATTAACTCCTTTTTTTATTGTACATTATGTTTTGAGAGATATTTGTTCAGCAGTTTAGGTGTAGTAGTCCCTTTTCTTTGTGAATAATTTAACATTATTTTTTGTTGTATAAAATTTTACAAATGAATTTTTAATAAATTATTGATATAAATTGTTAAAAAAATAATAATAGGCTATTTCGATATAAAAAGTGCCTTTCGTTTATCACTCTGGGCTGGTACGGGCTTATTGTTTCTTGTTCTATTTGCACATAATTCTACCTTGGTCCTTACAACCCGCGGCGCACGACCGCGATACTGCACGCTACGGGGCGACTGGCAATGCCAAACCATGCTAAACGAAAGCGCTTTTAGTCGTGAAACGAGTCGTATGAAGGAGACAAGGCACCCAAAAAAAATGCTGAGGCCAGAATACGGTGGAGCAGACCAAGGAGGAGGCCGAGAAACCGATGGGAAGACAACGTCGCCAAGAATGCAGGCACACGCGAAGAGGATGTGGACCGCCAGGCATCGACACAACTGGGGCAACGATAATAATCGTAGAAATGTAGACTACAGCAATATTCTAGAAAAAGATGGACATGCGTAAAATTTACTTGTAAACACTTGCAGTACTTCCTTGTTGGTTGCGCTCAATGCAACTAACAACAAATCAAACATGGAACTTTCTGATAGACTACCAGTTAATCAAAGAATAGGTTCCAACTCCTGTGCAAATCAGGTGCGCCATGGCACGCTTCGATATGACCGTTATGCGTAAATTGTACTCAGTTTACCTTTCAAGGGTTAAGCAGAATGCCAAAGTTAATGGACCATAATGGTAACAGGAAGAAGAAGTCATGAAACGTAAAGAAAAGCAATTAGGAATTCCATTACAATCCATTCCTGAACTTTCAATTTCATAAGACTTCTGTTTACATGTAATATAACCCTTATTCCTGCTTCCTGTTAATATTTATGCGTGAACTTATCAGAGGCCAACGAGATTCCATAGCGAACTAATGCCTAGATGAAGACGAAATGCCTAGATGAAGACGAGATGCTATAGGGAGCAAATGCCTAAATGAAGAAAAGATGCCATAGCGAACAAATGCCTAGATGAAGACGAGATGCTATAGCGAACAAATACCTAGATTTAGACGAGATGCCATAGCGAACAAATGCCTAAATGAATAGGAGATGCTATAGCGAACAAATACCTAGATGAAGACGAGATGGCTTAGCGAACATAAGCCTAGATAAAGACGAGATGCCATAGCAAACAAATGCCTAGATGAAGACAAGATGTCATAGCGAAAAAATGCCTAGATGAAGACGAAATGCCATAGCGAACAAATGGTTAGATGAAGACAAGATGCCATAGCGAACAAATACCTAGATGAAGACGAGATGCCATAGCGAACAAATGCCTAGATGAAGAGAAGATGGCATATCGAACAAATACCTAGATGAAGACGAGGTGCCATAGCAAACAAATGCCTAGATGAAGACGAGATGCCATATCGAACAAATGCCTAGATGAAGACAAGATGCGATAGCGAACAAATACCCAGATGAAGACGAGGTGCCATAGCAAACAAATGCCTAGATGAAGACGAGATGCCATAGCGAACAAATACCAAGATGAAGACGAGATGCCATAGCGAACAAATGGCCAAATGAAGACGAGATGCCATAGCGAACAAATGGCTAGATGAAGACGAAATGCCATAGCGAACAAATGCCTAGATGAAAACGAAATGCCATAGCGAACAAATACCTAGATGAAGACGAGATGCAATAGCGAACAAATGGCTAAATGAAGACGAGATGCCATAGCGAACAAATGGCTAGATGAAAACGAGATGCTATAGCGAACAAATGCCTAGATGAAGGCAAGTTCCCCCCAAGAGATTTGTTGCAGTCTGTATATTTATTTGAATGTTCTAGAATTAATTTTTGAAGCTTCCCGCGATGCGTCACGTCATGAGCAGTGTCCTTCCTAGCTGAATGAGTCCCAAACGGGGAACTGCACGCCTGCTCTGTGCTCAAGCTACTATGCTACTATACACCCATCTGTTGATCCAGAACAACAAAAGAGGGCCCAGCAGTCGTCTTTCTACGCGGGGTAAGCGTTTTCAAATACTAAACATCTAGACAATTTCTAATTTTATAATTATGCTGCTAATGAACAATCGCCATTTGCAATGTTGGGTTGTTTTATTTTGAGAACAGAGTACATTTTAGGTATGAAATATATCAAAATTTAATAAATGTTATATGTATGTATTCTTGTGTATGGGAGTAATAATAAATTATTTTCTTGAAATTAATACTAAACATTAATATAATTAAGTTTCGCAATTATTTAGCTTCAAAACTAAATATTATTTAATTATTTTGGTCAATTAATAACATCTTAATGCTGAAAAATTCAAGATATAACTTTTCAATAAAAACTTTGTGTTTAAAAAATCGTAATAAATTCAATTCTTGAAATAAATACTAAATGATAATTTAATTAAGTTTCAGACTTATTTAGCTTCAAAACTAAGTATTATTTAATTAATTTAGTCAATTAATATTGTCTCAATGCTGAAAAAAATCAAGATATAACTTTTCAATCAAAACTTTTTGTTTAAAAAATCGTAATAAATTCAATTCTTGAAATAAATACTAAATGATAATTTAATTAAGTTTCAGACTTATTTAGCTTCAAAACTAAGTATTATTTAATTAATTTAGTCAATTAATATTGTCTCAATGCTGAAAAAATCAAGATATAAATTTTCAATAAAAACTTTTTGTTTAAAAAATCATAATAAATTCAATTCTTGAAATAAATACTAAATGATAATTTAATTTAGTTTCAGACTTATTTAGCTTCAAAACTAAGTATTATTTAATTAATTTAGTCAATTAATATCGTCTCAATGCTGAAAAAATCAAGATATAACTTTGCAATAAAAACTTTGTGTTTAAAAAATCGTAATAAATTCAATTCTAGAAATAAATACTAAATGATAATTTAATTAAGTTTCAGACTTATTTAGCTTCAAAACTAAGTATTATTTAATTAATTCATTCAATTAATATTGTCTCAATGCTGAAAAAAATCAAGATATAACTTTTCAATAAATACTTTTTGTTTAAAAAATCGTAATAAATTCAATTCTTGGAATAAATACTAAATGATAATTTAATTAAGTTTCAGACTTATTTAGCTTCAAAACTAAGTATTATTTAATTAATTCATTCAATTAATATTGTCTCAATGCTGAAAAAAATCAAGATATAACTTTTCAATAAAAACTTTTTGTTTAAAAAATCGTAATAAATTCAATTCTTGAAATAAATACTAAATGATAATTTAATTAAGTTTCAGACTTATTTAGCTTCAAAACTAAGTATTATTTAATTAATTCATTCAATTAATATTGTCTCAATGCTGAAAAAAATCAAGATATAACTTTTCAATCAAAACTTTTTGTTTAAAAAATCGTAATAAATTCAATTCTTGAAATAAATACTAAATGATAATTTAATTAAGTTTCAGACTTATTTAGCTTCAAAACTAAGTATTATTTAATTAATTTAGTCAATTAATATTGTCTCAATGCTGAAAAAATCAAGATATAAATTTTCAATAAAAACTTTTTGTTTAAAAAATCATAATAAATTCAATTCTTGAAATAAATACTAAATGATAATTTAATTTAGTTTCAGACTTATTTAGCTTCAAAACTAAGTATTATTTAATTAATTTAGTCAATTAATATCGTCTCAATGCTGAAAAAATCAAGATATAACTTTGCAATAAAAACTTTGTGTTTAAAAAATCGTAATAAATTCAATTCTAGAAATAAATACTAAATGATAATTTAATTAAGTTTCAGACTTATTTAGCTTCAAAACTAAGTATTATTTAATTAATTCATTCAATTAATATTGTCTCAATGCTGAAAAAAATCAAGATATAACTTTTCAATAAATACTTTTTGTTTAAAAAATCGTAATAAATTCAATTCTTGGAATAAATACTAAATGATAATTTAATTAAGTTTCAGACTTATTTAGCTTCAAAACTAAGTATTATTTAATTAATTCATTCAATTAATATTGTCTCAATGCTGAAAAAAATCAAGATATAACTTTTCAATAAAAAAATTTTGTTTAAAAAATCGTAATGAATTCAATTCTTGAAATAAATACTAAATGATAATTTAATTAAGTTTCAGACTTATTTAGCTTCAAAACTAAGTATTATTTAATTAATTCATTCAATTAATATTGTCTCAATGCTGAAAAAAATCAAGATATAACTTTTCAATCAAAACTTTTTGTTTAAAAAATCGTAATAAATTCAATTCTTGACATAAATACTAAATGATAATTTAATTAAGTTTCAGACTTATTTAGCTTCAAAACTAAGTATTATTTTATTAATTTAGTCAATTAATATTGTCGCAATGCTGAAAAAAATCAAGATATAACTTTTCAATCAAAACTTTTTGTTTAAAAAATTGTAATAAATTCAATTCTTGAAATAAATACTAAATGATAATTTAATTAAGTTTCAGACTTATTTAGCTTCAAAACTAAGTATTATTTAATTAATTTAGTCAATTAATATCGTCTCAATGCTGAAAAAATCAAGATATAACTTTTCAATAAAAACTTTGTGTTTAAAAATTCGTAATAAATTCAATTCTTGAAATAAATACTAAATGATAATTTAATTAAGTTTCAGACCTATTTAGCTTCAAAACTAAATATTATTTAATTAATTTAGTCATTTAATATCGTCTCAATGCTGAAAAATATCAAGATATAACTTTTCAATAAAAACTTTTTGTTTAAAAAAAAGATTCGGACTTATTTAGCTTAAAAACTAAGTATTATTTAATTAATTTAGTCAATTAATATCGTCTCAATTCTGAAAAAAATCAAGATACAAATTCTTTGTTGTATGATGGTGTGGGGGGTTCTGAATTTTCATAGACGCCCGGGAGGCCTTCCTCTGCCATTCTCTCCCGGTAAGTGCTGGATTCCCAATCATTTAGAGCTTATCTAATGGAATAATATTCCAACAGAGTGTTTGAGATATCAGCACAAAGCTAAATATATAGGAATATTATTCCATAAAGGGCACTACCCGGCATGTTGACGGTATTACTATATGGGTGTGCATTGCTAATTGATGTGGTGCCGCCAGATGGCGTTTAACTTTCCTCCTAGGGGGTTAATTGTATATTTTTTGTATATAACCACTCAAGATATTGTGTGAATTTATCCTCATTAGCTGAGCTACACTGATGAGATCTAATAAGATCGAAATCTAGATATGTAGAGGTGGATTCACACTTATATATGTATTACACTAGCGTTCGAAGAACGTGGGGAAAACGTATGCCAATAGTTGTTTATTTGATTGCCATGGGTAACAGACCAGTCTGAACTTAAAGACTAGACTCGCAGTGTTCAGTCTGCTTCTAGCTGAGTACCATTGTGGACACTCAAACAGTCTAGCATTGTCTATTTCATAGCCGTTGTAGGCCATCACCGAGGTATAACAAAAGTAAATAAGTAGAGCTAGTAGAAAGCGATATAGGTCACGGAAAAGTGGAAGGAATGCTTTGAGGAAGTGCTAAATAGATAGCTCATACAGTGCGGGAGATGTAGCAGTAGAAGCGCAGGAACATAGTGAAAAAACGATTCACTAATAACCGAAGAAGTAGAAAGGGCCATAACTTCAATGAAGAACAATAAGAGTCCAGATGCTAATG
Source organism: Lordithon lunulatus (assembly GCA_963942505.1). Taxonomy (NCBI): domain Eukaryota; kingdom Metazoa; phylum Arthropoda; class Insecta; order Coleoptera; family Staphylinidae; genus Lordithon; species Lordithon lunulatus. The sequence continues at coordinate 4,924,112 of OZ012667.1, forward strand.
AAATAAGCCCAGAAATGTTGAAATATGGAGGGGAGGCGCTGCACAAGGAATTTGGGAAGCTAGTCATGAACGTTTGGGAAACAGAAATGCTAAGAGAGTGAAGGAAATCTCTATTCCATCGGCGGAGAAGTGAAACCCGGTCTCTGGATTGACTGAGTGTTAAAATAAATCAAATCAAAAATTTAAAAATTAACTTATTAAAAATATTATTTATTTAACAATAAAATATACATTTTAATTGGTCCACACACACTCTTAGCAAGTAAAATGTCTCGTAAGTCTATGGTTAGAGGAGATCCGTTAACTTCCAACAAAAATAACTAATTCCAATAGTTTATTTTATATGTATACAGAAAGTCTATTGAGATAATTAACAAATATGAAATTAAAAATGTTAATTATCTCAATCTTCATATTTATTTAATTCTTTAAAAGCCACCATTTATTTTTACTGAATTTCGTTACTAAATTTTGCTGGAACCGGACCCACTGTAACCACCGCCTAACAATGACAACTCTTGATGTATTACATAAAGCACATACCGATGATAAACTTGACCTGACACTCGCCATCAAACATTTATCGCGCCATAACACTCGCACCCCGCACACCTTACGATTGCGTTGGATTAAATTTGACTGCCATTTTTCTGGAGACGCGTCCGCTGGACGTGCCGCCACCGCCGCACCTCATTGCCGATCCTGCTGACGTCCGCCGCATACGTCCTGCAGCAACCGCCGATGTACCGCACCCCCAAATCCAACCACTTGTGCACGTACGTCTCCACCGGCTCGCACTTTTCCCTGTCAATCCACCTGTGACATAAATAAATTAAATAATAATAATAATGTTTATTGCCCAACAGGCAAACCCAATTACAGCGCAACAAAATAAAAAATCAATATGATAAAATAGTACATTGTAACAATAATTAATAACAGAATATTTTTTTTTTAATCTAAATGCTATTAGTTTTTAATTAATATATCACAATTTACAGCTAATGCTTCTAATAGAAGACAGAAACTATCTATAAAAACTATCCGAGAATGAATCTTTTCAAAAATTATGTTTTGCCAAATGCCAAACGCTTGTAGTTGGCCTTGTTTTACTAGAAAATGATTTTTTAGAAGCTACAACAACCGTCTTAGTGAATTAAAGTTTGTAGACCGTGGCAAGTCGCAAACGTTTTACCAGAGTTTACACAATTAAATCGCAGCAACTACCTCCTGTTTGTTTTAACTGTTACAGTACATTATTTAATAAGTTACGGGCCAAACTAAGACTCTGTATATAGTTGATAACTCTCGAGTTAATTTCCTATACGATTAATTCAAACGTCTCTTTTGACATCTTTGACATATAATAAATTATAACGCGTTCTATTTGTCAAAGACAAATTGTATGGTTGGAGGATATATGAATTCATTTCTTGAACAACTTTTGAGCTAAGAAATTGTCTTGTCTAAAACGACCTTTAGATAAAATTTGTGTGCCATTTTTCTGAAGACGCGTAACATAATGAATTTCGGTGCATTACTTCCATCTGCTTCAAAATAATGGACAACCAACTTCGTCTTTACAATTTTCAAGCGCATTCAAATTAAAACATGTGATGTAATTTCATTTCAACTATTCCAGTTTGATTAGGTGAGTTCTTCTAAATTATGCGAGGATATATTATTTTAAAACTGTATTTTTTAGGTATGGGTAACTGAGGTAATCGGGAATAGTCCGGGGAACGTCCCGTGGAAGCTGTACCATCAATCATCAAAAAGTTCACTCAAGAATTGCATTAAATTACTTACGTCTGGATTCTTCATTAACGTTTTTTTTATGTAACACAAACCTAAAACCATGTTCTAACAATAAAAAATGTTATATCCTGAATAATATCGTTTATATTTAAATCCTTTTATAAATGTTCCATATGACAAGTGCGCTTGCTGGGCAAGCTTTCGAGTATATTGTATCTGACCTCCACATAACAATATAACATCTAATGAGAATATCCCCCTCTAATTAGATATTATGTTGTTATAAAGCGTGAATTACATTGTACTAGATACGTCAAGAAACTAGAATAAATGTCTAGTTTCAATTATTCATTTGCTATATTCCGGTCGTACCTATGATTGGTCATAGTACGACTTAAATATATATATATATATATATATATATATATATATATATATATATACATATATATATATATATGACTTGAACTATGCATTACATAATTTTTCACATATATCTTTTTAATGAGTCTTAAATTAATAAATGACATTAGTTTAATCATAGAAAGTAACGAATAATAGTGTAGTGCATAGTTCAAGTCATTTGAAATAGTGGACGGGCGTAGTTTGGTTGGTAGGGACCACCCGCCCACTCCACCTTCGCTCGCATAGTTTTTTCAATGGATACAAACGTTTTATATTGTTTAAACTATTCCAAGAAGAGTGTTATACTATGGAAAACTACGCGAACAAAGGTGGGGTGGGCGGGCGGCCCCCACCAACCAAACTATGACCGTCCACTAATTCAAATGACTTGAATTATGCAATACATTATTTTTCCCATATATCTTTTTCATTAAAAAGATATATGGGAAAAATAATGTATTGCATAGTTCAAGTCTCATTAGATTTAAATTAAGTAATGACATTAGTTTAATCATAGAAAGTAACGGATAATAGTGTAGTGCATACTTCAAGTCATTTGAAATAGTAGATGGGCGTAGTTTGGTTGGTAGGGGCCACCCTCACCTTCTCAATGGATACAGATGTTTTATATTGTTTAAACTATTCCAAGAAGAGTGTGATCCTATGGAAAAACTACGCGAACAAAGGTGGGGTGGGTGGGCGGCCCCCACCAACCAAACTATGACCGTCCACTAATTCAAATGACTTGAACTATGCATTACATTATTTTTTACATATATCTTATTAGTGAGTCTTAAATTAATAAATGACATTAGTTTAATCATAGAAAGTAACGGATAATAGTGTAGTGCATAGTTCAAGTCATTTGAAATAGTGGACGGGTGTAGTTTGGTTGGTAGGGGCCACCCGCCCACCCCACCTTCGCTCGCATAGTTTTCTTAATGGATACAGATGTTTTATATTGTTTAAACTATTCCAAGAAGATTGTTATCCTATGGAAAAACTACGCGAACAAAGGTGGGGTGGGTGGGCGGCCCCCACCAACCAAACTATGACCGTCCACTAATTCAAATGACTTGAACTATGCATTACATTATTTTTTACATATATCTTATTAGTGAGTCTTAAATTAATAAATGACATTAGTTTAATCATAGAAAGTAACGGATAATAGTGTAGTGCATAGTTCAAGTCATTTGAAATAGTGGACGGGTGTAGTTTGGTTGGTAGGGGCCACCCGCCCACCCCACCTTCGCTCGCATAGTTTTCTTAATGGATACAGATGTTTTATATTGTTTAAACTATTCCAAGAAGATTGTTATCCTATGGAAAAACTACGCGAACAAAGGTGGGGTGGGTGGGCGGCCCCCACCAACCAAACTATGACCGTCCACTATTTCAAATGACTTGAACTATGCATTACATTATTTTTCACATATATCTTTTTAATGAGTCTTAAATTAATAAATGACATTAGTTTAATCATAGAAAGTAAAGGATAATAGTGTAGTGCATAGTTCAAGTCATTTGAAATAGTGGACGGGCGTAGTTTGGTTGGTAGGGGCCACCCGCCCACCCCACCTTCGCTCGCATAGTTTTTTCAATGGATACAGACGTTTTATATTGTTTAAACTATTCCAAGAAGAGTGTTATCCTATGGAAAAACTATGCGAACGAAGGTGGGGTGGGTGGGCGGCCCCCACCAACCAAACTATGACCGTCCACTATTTCAAAAGACTTGAACTATGCATTACATTATTTTTCACATATATCTTTTGAATGAGTCTTAAATTAATATATGACATTAGTGTAATCATAGAAAGTAACGGATAATAGTGTAGTGCATAGTTCAAGTCATTTGAAATAGTGGACGGGCGTAGTTTGGTTGGTAGGGTACACCCGCCCACCCCACATATATATATATATATATATATATATATATATATATATAATATATATATATATATATATATACATACATATATAGATATGGAGAAAACACTCTTCTTGCAATAGTTCAAACAATATAAAACGTCTGTATCCATTGAAAAAACTATGCGAGCGAAGGTGGGGTGGGCGGGTGTCCCCTACCAACCAAACTACGCCCGTCCACTATTTCAAATGACTTGAACTATGCACTACACTATTATCCGTTACTTTCTATGATTAAACTAATGTCATTTATTAATTTAAAACTCCTTAAAATATATATGTGAAAAATAATGTAATGCATAGTTCAAGTCAACTGCAACTATTGCAAGAAGAGTGTTATCTTCATATCTATATATGTATATATATATATATATATATATATATATATATATATATATATATATTTTAGGGATATTCCAAATGAAGGTCTTTTTTTTACGTACTGCGGAAGTCAGTTTTTTCAAGACTATTCAAGACGCGGTACGTGATTGATCATAATACGAGCTCAACATAGCACATGAATAATTGAAACTAGAAACAAATTTCTTGACGAATCTAGTACAATGTAATTCACACATGTCGCAAGTTATATACAAAATTTACCATACAAACAATTTGGCTAACCACATAATAATAATTCTTACGTAATGTTTAATAATTCTCTAATAATTAATGATTATCTTGAACATATATTTGCATATGTGTTAACATACATAGAGGCTGCGTTAAGCTGAGCAAAGTCCTAAACTGTTTGCATGTAGTTAAACTCACTCACCCCTGCTCGACGTTGTAACTTTCGCCGCTGTTTGGATAAACAATTAGGGGCACCGGGTTGTCCTCCCTTCCGTCGTTTATCCCGGCAAACAGGGGCTCCACGAGTCTGGGCGCCAGGCAGTTAGCGCCCACCGCCACCAGCTGCCCCGGGTTCAGATCGTAGCATTTCCGCGCGACCTCCTGAAAATCCTCGCCGTATGCGTTGCTTTTGCCATCTTGCTATTAAAAATTACTAATCATAATTTAATTTTTACTTTCCAAATTAATATTTAATAATTTATTAAAATTCTCTACTGTATAAAGAAGGTATTATTATCGAGAGAAATTTCGAATTGTAAATTTTGACTTTTCTTTACGTTTCATGACTAATATAGTCGAAATATAATAAATAATTAAAATTTTCTACTGTATAAAGAAGGTATTATTATCGAGAGAAATTTCGAATTGCAAATTTTGACTGTTTCATGACTAATATAGTGGAATTAGATTCGTTTTGGAAACTGCCTGTGTGTATGTGTATGTGTATGAGAAAATGTGAAACCGTAAAAACAGGGATAAAACGTAATTCGAATTTTGATTTAATTTTAATTACCGTAATTCATTCGGAATGTAATGTGGTGCCCACACCAAATATTTTTAACTGTATATCCAAAGCAGTTATTATTTGCAAGTAATGAAATGGAAGTAGTAGTAGTAGTAGTTACTGTATTTCTTAAGATCGTTTTAGACAAGACAATTTCTTAGCTCAAAAGATGTTCAAGAAATGAATTCATATATCCTCCTCCCATACAATTTGTCCTTGGCAAACAGAACGCGTTATATTTGTCCATTCAATCTACCATCCAATTCAATATTTCAAATAATTTGCTGTATAATACGAGATAATTATATTGTCTCGCATCTTGACTAACTTTAGAGTCAAGAAATTGTCTTGTCTAAAACGACCTTTACAATTTATAATTGACTATCGACCTTCGGGTCCTTCTGCCGCGTGCTAGTGTATGTGTATGTGTCAGGATTTCAGAAAATCGTCTCCGAGTTTTTAAAAATATTGTTAATTGTATCCCAACGACGAATAGTACCGGGGATTCGAACCCGGGCCACCCGTTCGTTAAGCGGCTATGCTAACCACTTATATAAAATGGCATTTAGCGTGATATTGAGCTATTTCAAATTTAAAAATGATCATAAAGGCACCAATAGTACTGTCAATCCTAGTACGGTCAGTATATGCTTCAATCTTCCTTTTATATTTATAAAGTAATCTATTATCCGCATAAACATCAGTATTCTCTTCATTCAATCATTACTATAACTTACAGAATAAGTAATACTGACAATATTTTAGAATAATGAACATTTTAAACATATTTTCGTATTACTATACGATAATATGTTTAAAATGTTTAGGTCATGTCTGTCATTATTCTAAAATATTGATAATATTATTGATCGTGTAAGGTGCCTTATTAATAAATTGACATTATTACCCTACAACTGAACGATAGCCATGCTTTTACGGTCGGAAACTCCTTGATGAGTTCCACAAGCATTTCCGCCTCCAAGCCGCACGGAATTGTTTCCAGCGCAAGCATATCCACCCCGGCATTGACGAGGGCGGTTATGCGTGGAAGGTGCCACTCTCGCATCACATCCGCGGAGGTGGTCTCTGCATAGGAACCACTGTACTCGGAGGCGTCGTGCAGAGAGGCGCCGTAAGGCCCCACCGAGCCCACTATCAAAGGTTTCGATTGAGCTACAAAAAAATATGTTATAGTTCAATGGAAAGTGACTGAAACTTACTAGTATCAATGGAAGATGGGGTGATTGTAATAATTTATTAGCCATTTATTAGAAGTACAGGGTGTTCTACAGCAAGGGGACCAAAATGAAAATTAAGGTAGAAAATTTAACTATACTTTTTCTTTTTTTTCCTTCTATTTTTTGACCTTAATCTAATGATTATCTCAGTCATCAACTATATATTATTATAATTTATTTATGCACATTACTCTCCATATATATACTAACATACACTCACTATCGACAGACACACCACCCATGGATTAATAAACCCAAATTCCGAACGGAAAAGAGTCTATTAATACCGGACTCGAACCGGTGACGACATGAACGCAGTGGTTTCAGATCGTCGCCTTAGACCACTGCGCCACGATCTCCCAAAAAAAAATAATTATGAATAACTTTTATTTCGATCGACCTTCGTTTTTGAGATAAACTTCAAACAAATACATCACAGATTCGCGATGTTTTCAATCTAAGACCGTCTTATCGTGTTAAGATCCGATTTATGTTTGGTGTAACGCATTAAGAACTTTTATTCATAAAATCTTAACTAGTTAAAACTAATTGGTGAAACTGGCCGTAAGAATTATGCGAATTAAAAACATGTCATGCCAGAATGTTAAAACCATATATATGTAATATATTACACTATGGTTAAAACTTTAATTCGTTTGCAGAACAAAAAAATTATTTAAATAAAATATATACATAGTTTTATTTAAATAATTTTTTTGTTCTGCAAACGAACTAAAGTTTTAACATTCTGGCATGACGTGTTTTTAATACGCATAATTTTTACGGCCAGTTTCTTAATTTTGAATGTAATTACTAATTAAATTTAAAATATATTATTAATTATTTTAATTTATAATTGATTTCGTTTCAAGTATAATGAACAACTGATACGACCGGTATGATAAAGTAATGTGTTATGGACACATCCCTTTTATAATATTGCATATAAAATAGTGTTAGTGTGTGACTCGTTGAGTTGGATACTTACTCACTTCGGGGTATTCCTTGGCATATCTAGCAAGGGCCTCCTTGGCGAGGAGCACCGCTCGCGTTATTAAGTCATAACTTTGCGCTTCTGACATATGCAGATGCTCCACGAAACCGCCGACGCTCGCCTGGTACGTGTTCGTTTGGATAACATCGGCTCCCGCTGAAGAATTTTGTTGGTACAAATAATTTTGTTTACAATCTTTAGTGCGATTTACTACATATTAATTAATGTCTATTATTGAGAGAGATATAGCCCTACGCCAATATTACAGTAGATAGGAATTCGAAGAAATAAGAGAGAACCAATTCCACCAGATGGCGTTAAACTTTCTCTATTGAGAGAAAGTTGCATTACTCTATATATGAGAAAATTTATATGAAATAATTTATATAAAACAATTTATATCACAGAATTTAAATTACAGAATGTAGAAGACACCATTTATATGATAAACTATAACAGAGATGATATGAAATAATTTATATAAGAGAATTTATAGAACAGAATTTAGATGAGGAATTGATATGATATATGAAGAGTACAAGGCAGCAACGGGGAATGTCAGTGTAACTCTAGAAAACCAAATTTCATGTTTAGAGCACATTTATATATATATATATATATATATATATATATATATATATATATATATATATATATATAGTTTGTGTATATAAATGTGCTCTAAGCATGAAATTTGGTTTTCTAGAATTACACTGACATTCCCCCTTTCTGCCTTGTAGTCTTCATATATCATATCAATTCCTCATCTAAATTCTGTTCTATAAATTCTCTTATATAAATTATTTCATATCATCTCTGTTATAGTTTATCATATAAATGGTGTCTTCTACATTCTGTCATTTAAATTCTGTGATATAAATTGTTTTATATAAATTATTTCATATAAATTTTCTCATATAAATACTGTCATATAAATTGTACCTCCCTCTCGTCATACAAATTTTATCATATCAAATAAATTTTATAACATAAATGAATTCTAATAATTGCTTGTGCGAAATGGTTTTTTTTTCTGCAGTACGTAGTACATACATCTCTCATAAAAAATGTATATATTTGTATAGTATGTATTAAATTATCATTATTTTCATACCAACTAAAAAATCTAAATGCGCGTTGATGACGGCCTCGGGGTCGGTGGCCAGGAAGCGTGCACTCCAGAGCACATCGCCGTCAATTGGCTTCTCGACGTGGCAGCCTAATTGCGATGCAAATCCGCCGTCTAATAGCACTACATCCAGGCACTCGTGGCGGTGGCGGTCGTCTCCGCCGTCGCCGCCGCCGCCGTCGCGCTTGATCGTGCTGCTGCCGGGCGTCATGGCGCTGCTTCCCCAATAATACACCCTGCAACAAAACCGAGAGCATCGTAAATACCGCGGAAGTAGGTTGCTAGGGGGGGGGGGGGGGGGTGGCCACCTCTCGGTGTAAATATTTGGATTGTTTGTAAACATGCGGGATTAAGCACGGGGGTGGGTGTTTGTAGTAAACCGCTGGAGGACCGAGTGTTTTCCAATATATAGTGTATTATGATGGTTTGACACAGTTTCATATTTAAAACCTTGATGTTTTAATTGACTTTATTACACTATTATTTCAGTTTGTAGAGGTAGATACTGTTCACATATCGCATGTTCGGAAGAAAACAGACACAACTAAAAAAAACAGTTTTTTTTTGTCGTATTGCACCATATATCAATGGTGTAGCGCATGAAGGGCCAAAATCCCAAAACTGGTTTCTAAATTGACACTGTGTTTACTGTTTTAAATAATCCATTACAATGTTTATTCAAAATTTAATAGGTACTACTACTAGTGTCTTTAGTTTAATACTCTGGGCTGGTCTTATTGTTTCTTGTTCTATTTGTCGCTTCCGATGCGCATATTTTTATCTCGGCCCTTACAACCGACGCACACTGGGGCCGATTCACGAAAACGTGGCCAATATTTAAAAAAGACCTTTATTTGGCATACTGCTCAAAAAATACACAAACAATAAAAATAAAAAGTAACACTCCTCACAATACATATTAAGAGAATATAAGACTAAAGGAATATACATATTCGCCCTAAACCCCCTCTGCCCTTGCCACTTTCCTCTCCCACGCCAGCCTCCTGCAGATTTTCACGCCTTTCCCATCCTCTCCTAACCATTCGTTAGCTTTCTGCAATCTCCAACCCACTCTGCTTTCACCCCCTCACATTATTTGCTAAGGTGGCACCACGTGTCGCTTCCCTTACTATACAGCGCACACGCGGTGTACCCCAGACCCATCCACACATTCCTTCCTCTCTCGTCTGACCAACACCTTGCTCTTGCCATGTACACTTTGTCCTCCCTGTTCCACTCACCCCTGGCTAAGTATCTCGGGAGTTTTCCCAGCACTTACCACTCTACGTAGCCAGGGTTGTAGGAGCTCTCATTAATTCTTACCTGTCTTTCCTGCCACTCAATATCCCTCAATCTCTCTCTTACCTCAGTTCCTAGGCTTCCCATTTATCTCAACTTCTCCTCTACCCACACCTCAGACATACCCACTCTTTCATACATCTTTCCTCTATCCCTTCTCCATCCACTCTCCGTGCTACTCTTATACCTCATCCATACCTCGTGGCCAATATTACTAAACCTGAATTTAGAAGACTAAATTTTGTTCCTCGGAGGTTTTCGAGGTCGCTGATTACGAATCTGATGTCCGATTTCAAAAATTCAAAATGGCAGATCTAAAAAATCGGACTAAATTTCGTTTCACTATTATTAAAAAACGAGTCTGTAAAGTACTGTGCAGATTGGCCCTTTTTACATCGAATAGCACGATGAAAACATTAAGTAAGAAGGGCCAATCTGGTACTTTGGCCGTTTTTTACTTAATTATTTGCTCGTCCACTTTTGAATAGAAAGGGCCAATCTAAAGCAATAATCCATACCCATGGAAAGTTAAAATGAAAATAAATAGTAATTTACATTATTAGTGCAGGAAGGCAAACGGGAAACGGCCTTATCGCACGAATAATGTATCTTATTTTTTGTACAAATAAATACTAAATATTTATTTCAAGTTATTTGCAGTTGTTGTGACAAATAGGTTGTCACACTACCAATTACATATAATTTAAAGTCTATATTTTCTTCAAAATTGTATTTATACAGTGCCATATCGTTAATTTTTAATGCTATTTGAAGTATAATAGATGCACGTTGTGCTTGCATGCATTTTCATATTTATAGATACACATTTACATTGGTACCTAATTTTAAGTTGGCAACACTGGCTACTTCCCGCACTAGTACGGAAAGTAGTATTTTCCGCACCCAAATTAATGCGGAAAATGACTTGTCTTAGGACACGAGTACAAAAAATATTTTGTTATTATGCTGTTTCTATAAAAATGGAAATAGACAGCAAGGAAGGTTCCCAATATAATTCCGAATGTTGTTAATGCAGCGAGGAGGAGGTTTTTATGGCTTTGGTAGTATAATAGTTTGGGGACATATAGGCTACATTATAATGAAGGCTAAAGAAGGCTAAATAAACTAAATAATAATAATAATAATAAAAATCTACCATTTAAAACAAATATGTATCTAGTTCCCTTTTAAAAACATGCACGTATCACATGAATGTGTGTATGTGTGTTATTAATAAAAACAATATACAGATACCGGTGTAATGAATATGAAGTCATAGTTTATCAATTGAGAGTTTAAAAGTCCCAGTGCAGTCTGAAAAAGAACACACGCAATAAACTCGTAGATAAGCCTTTTTTTTGTCTGTAGTAGATATTGGTTGTTATCTATCTGGTCGGTTTTTGATGTAGTATTTATAATTAGTATACATAATTAGGAACAGTAAAATTAGTATACCGATTAGATCAATAGGTTACTAATAATTGAAAAGATAATAAATTCTGAGATAAGATAAAACCATTTCACCAGACAATATAATACAGATAAGAGAAGTAACAATGGCTTATGAGTACATTAAACTTGAACATTATCAAAAATGTCTCAATTTGATTAATTAGAACCACAGCGAATTTTGTTTGATATAGTTCAGTATATTTATAAATATTATTTATCTGAAGGCTTCTACTTCCTTATACATTTTATACATAAATTAAGTTTCATAGTCGCAAGTTTAGTTTCTGAAACTATAACTATAAATAAAAATTGTTTTATATACATAAAGTTATTGTTTTTATTAATTTATACATATACACAAATTTTATAAAAAAATTAAATCGGACATAATTTAACTTTTTGCTAAACCTACAAAAATATTAATCATCCAATGGATTTTTGTATATTTCCAAAAATAAATAAGGACAGGAAATCAGATATCACAGGAATTTACAACTAAACAAGGACTAAGACAAGGTGGAGCATTAAGCCCTCTACTGTTTATAATATTCTTAGATAATATATTAAAAAATATAAAGGAGAAAACAAGGAAAATGGACATAGGATATTATAAACTACGACGCACAATGATAGCTGAGTGTGCTTTTGCTGATGATATTGTAATACTAGCCAAATCCGAAGAAAACCTGCAAGAGAACATTAATATATGGAAGGAAGAACTAAATAAACACAACATGACAATAAGCACAGATAAAACAAAAATTATGGTGATCGCCAAACAGGAAGTGGAAGCAAATATCCAAATAGAGGGAAAAAGTATCGAGCAGATGGAAAATTTTAAATACCTGGGTATAAATATAATATAAAGAATTGACAGAATACGAAATGAGCAAATTCGAACAACTCTACAGATAGAAAGTATACAACTCGGATGATATGGGCACATAATTCGCATGCCAGAAGGGAGACAGACAAAAAGTGTACGGAACACAAGAATACAAGGAAAGAAAAGAAGAGGTAGACCACACAAAACGTGGGAAGACAACATACATGAAATGCTAACGAGGAATGGCATTGGATGGCAGGATGCAAGGAGAATGGCGAGCAATAGGAAGGACTGGATATATTTTTGAGAATATCCATTCTTGAGTTATGCGAGTAAATTAATTGTCCCTTAAATGTTATCGACGGGTTGTATCGGTCTTGAGAGGTCTGTCCGTTTAATTATCGGGTGCGCACCGGGGACCGGTTAATGAAATTAGTGCTTGATTACACACACCTCGGCGCGCCCTTAAGACACGGCGGCGGCGGAGTCGCGCTAATTGCGTAATACCTGCGGACTATTTAGGCGGCGGGGAGACCCTCTCTGGGGAGGGTTATTATTAACTTTGAGAACAAAAATGTCGACTCAAATACGACGACGTCGTTGTAATGGATTCAGAAAGTGTCTTAATTTAATCTAAAAAGTCCTCCGCTATAGTCGATTCCGGAATGGGAAATAAATAGGATATTATATAGTCGGATGAGGGATGATTTTTAATTACAAACAAATCCTTTAATTATAGGGCTATAATTAATTTAAAATACTTAATAGATCAATTAATTTATAACACATAAATACACACACACACACACACACATATATATATATATATATATATATATATATATATATATATATATATATATATATATATCTATATACACACATAAATTAATTAATATCTATTAAGTATTTTAAATTAATTATAGCCCTATAATTTAAGGATTTATTTGTAATTAAAAATCGTCCCTATTTTGTATGCTGTATTTAGTAGCAGGATTTCTCTGTGGTTTTCACATATCATCCTACATCCCTTTTTATAGATGGGTATAATGATGGTGGGACACAGCCATCATTATACCCATTTATAAAAAGGGACATAGGATATGTTATTTATATGAAACATATGTATGTATTCAAAATTAATAAATGATTTCTATATAGAAAAAAAAGCGTGTAATTCCATAAAGGAAAACTATGCAAGCAAAGCTGGGGTGGGTGGGTGCTCCCTACCAACCTAACTAAGCGCATTCACTATTTCAAATGAGTTGAACTCTACACTACATTGTTCTCAATATATATTTTATAAATTAAGTCTAAATTAATAAATGAAATTGATTAAATCATAGAATGCTATGAATAATAGTGTAGTGCAGAGTTCAAGCCATTTGAAATAGTGAATGCGCTTAGTTAGGTTGATAGGGAACACCCTCCCACCTCACCTTTGCTTGCATAGTTTTTCTTTATAGGATTACACAGTTTTTTTTCTATATAAAAATCATTTATTAATTTTTTTAAAAATTTGTTTCATATAAATAACATATCCTATATCCCTTTTTATAAATGGGTATAATGATGACTGTGTCCCACCATCATTATACCTATCTATAAAAAGGGATGTAGGATGATATGTGAAAACCACAGAGAAATCCCGTTACTAAATACAGCATACAAAATCATGTCTAACATCTTACTGAACAGATTTATCCCATACACTGAAGGTTTTTGATTCTGACATTGAAGCCACAGGAAATGTTTATATATGGGTATAATGATGCGGGACACAGCTACATTATACCCATCTATAAAAAGGGATGTAGGATGATATGTGAAAACCGCAGAGGAATCCCGCTACTAAATACAGCATACACAATCATGTCCAACATCCTACTGAACAGATTTATCCCATACGCTGAAGGTTTTTGATTCTGATATTGAAACCACAGGAATCCCGTTACTAAATACAGCATACAAAATCATGTTCTACTGAACACACTTGTCCCATACGCCGAAGAGTGATTGCTGATTCTGACATTAGCTTCTACTATAGGATTGGAATTATTCTTACGTCTTTGATATATAAACCGGCACTTTTAAGACGCCTTGTGCTTGATACTTCGTATGATAATGTACCATTTATTCGTGAATAGTGTTTAAATCGACCCTAGTTTTGAAAAAAAAACCTTTGACATTTTAAATCGCGTGTAGTCGTGTACAAGAATGTTGGGGGTGTACGACACGGCTGAACTGCTGGCCTGCAGCAGGCAAGTGCACAAAAAAGTTCGCGTTGGTGGTGGTTGGGAGGCAGGAAATCGCAATAAAATCAATCCGCGGAGCAAATAAAGATTGATGATGGCGGAGGCATTGTGCCGCGGGATCGATGTCCCGCAGCGTCGCGCGGGGGCAAACGCCGATTTTATGTATAGGTAAAGGAAAATAATAGTCCTTCGGTAATATAAATCTTCTGCTTTGGGAGTCCCACGCGCCAAACGCCATCCCATCCTGTTTTACTTTGTTATATATACAGAGACCACCCTTAGATATACACAAACAATATCAATAACATATTAGATAAGAATATAATTTTGTTTTGCATTTTTGTGTGTAATAATGTTCCAAACCTATTCGCAAATCAACATTAGACATTTTCTAAGAGTTATATGTGATTAAAACACGAAGTATCAAGCACAAGGCGTCTTAAAAGTGCCGGTTTAGATATCAAAGACGTACGAATAATTCCAATCCTATATAAAGGTCGTTTTAGACAAGACAATTTCTTAGCTCAAAACTTGTTCAAGAAATGAATTCATATATCCTCCTCCCATACAATTTGTCCTTGACAAATAGAACGCGTTTTATTTTTCCATTCCATCTACTATCTAATTCAATATTTCAATTAATTTGCTGTATGATACAAGATAATTTAGATTGTCTCGTATCTTCACTAACTTTTGAGTCAAGAAATTGTCTTGTCTAAAACGACCTGTGGGAACAGTCAGCAAATGTCAGAATCAACAATCACTCTTTGACGTATGGGATAAGTCTGTTTGGTAGGACGCTGGACATGATTTTGTATGCTGTATTTAGTAGCGGGATTCCTCTTTGGTTTTCACATATCATCCTACATCCCCTTTTTATAGATGGGTATAATAATGGCTGTGTCCCGCCACGAACTCGTAAATATCAGTATTCTTCAATCGAAAATCTTGTTCTTCTTGTGTTGATAGAGTTTTTATTTTTTATTAAATCATTCGAAATAGGAACAGCGGCATGACAATTACGTATTCCTTGTACCGGTACAGCAATTTTAAATCTTTTGTTTAATTTCTTCTTAGACTGTTGAATTTGCTCTCCAATGAGCGAATTCGAAGTGACAATTTATTCCTGGAACATGTTCTTTTGCCCATTTGCACAATCAACAAGCTGTCTGAATTTGTTGACCAGTTAGTAGTTGGCTCCCCCATGGCGTTAGTTCTGTAGATTGCTATCTTGGCCTCTGTCTCCACTTTGATGTGAAAGTGGAGGCAGGTCCAATATAACCTCCATTGCGGCGGTGGGGGTTGTTGCCATTGTTATTCCTAGACAGGCTTACCGCCTTACCATACATCAAAGCTAGATAAGATAGTTATGCGATGTTTTGCCCCTCCCTAAGTTTACACAGATCCCTCAGGGTCAAAAACTGAGATTACACACCCCACACCAACCACGAACAATATGCCAAACTTCAGAATTTTGTCCAAGTATTCCCTTTTTTTCGACTGGCCGATAAATACTGCAATTTTGCATTTCAAGAACCTTTAATAGTCCAGACCATTACAAGTTCTTGAAATGCAAAATAGCACTATTTATGAATTGCGGCTGTTGCAATGTTTTGCACTGATGCAACTTACACATCATCTTGTAATGTCGAACCTTATTTATTCTCAGACAAAAAACATTTTTTTACTAAATATTTAATTAGCATGTGAAAAATTAGCATGATAACGCTGCTGCATTTTTAAATTCCCCGTGCAAACTTTAAGTTGTTAAACATTCATGCGGCCTGCATTCTTGCCGTTACTAGGTCGGACATTAATTAAAGCAAACTTCCGCTTTAATCAAATCTGATAATTTATTAAAGAATATGACACCGCGCTACTTTTTACGCGCGGGGGGCGGTTGATTAAAGTTTTGCGGCGGCAGCAAAGGAGAGCGAACGCTTGCTGTTGGTGAACGTGCGCCGCGACGGCCCGAATGAAACGGACGAGCTCAGATTAGAGTTTTTAATTAAAATTGAATGGAGTGCGTCAAGCTGCACTATGTTACACGGCGGGCATTATTAAGATTACGGTGAAAAAGTTCGCAAACGAACGAAAAGATTGAATTGAGTTGAGTTGGTGCAGCCAGAAAAACGAGTACAGTGATTTTTACTAACCAGTTGTTATTATAAACAATGGGAAAATATTCAGCAAACAGATTCACAGAACCTTCTAAGTTAGAGCTATGCTGTTGAAGGTCATAAATAATAATCTAAACTAGTTGCTGTTAGAATAATAAACAAAGTGACCCAGCTCAGTGGCATCGTGGTTTGATTTCACTACTTACAATCTTCTCTTGTTACCTCAGTTTTCAAGAATTACCTTTTTCCCCTTATTACCTCAGTTTTACCTGGCATCATTTTCTTATTACCTCAGTGTTCACTATTTGAAATTTCTCTCTCTCTTTCTAATTACCTCACTTTTTCACTGATTACCATTTTTTTCTTTAACCTGGCATCATTTTCTTATTACTTCAGTGTTCACTATTTGAAAATTCTCTCTCTCTTACTAATTACCTCACTTTTTCACTGATTACCATTTTATTCTTTAAAACATATATATCGGTGAACCCACCTCTTAGCAATCTCCATATCTAGATTTCGATCTTATTAAATCTCATCAGTGTAGCTCGGATAGTGAGGATGAATACACACAATATCTCGAGTGATTATATACAAATATGATACAACTAACCCCCTAGGAAGAAAGTTAAACGCCATCTGGCTATGGTAATAACCGTCAACATGCTCATGCCATTAGGAACACTGGGTAGTGCCCTCTATGGAATAATATTCCAACAGAGTAATTAAGATATCAGCACAAGGCCCACAATGGTTTGATTTCACTACTGGCAATTTATCTTTCTTGTTACCTCAGTTTTCAAGAATTACCTTTTTCCCCTTATTACCTCAGTTTTACCTGGCATCATTTTCTTATTACCTCAGTGTTCACTATTTGAAATTTCTCTCTCTCTTTCTAATTACCTCACTTTTTTGACTGATTACCATTTTTTTCTTTAAACCATATATAAGTGTGAATTCACCTCTTAGCAATCTACATATCTAGATTTCGATCTGATGAGATCTAATAAGATCGAAATCTACAACTGTAGATTGCTAAGAGCCCACCTCTTAGCAATCTACATTTGAATCCACATTCACACTTATGTATATTGTAAATCAATCAATCAACCACTTTGTTTATTATTCTAAACAACTAGTTTAACATACGCTATTTTAATAGAAACAATCCAATTCATAATTGCAGCAAAAATAAATAAAATCATGTTCTTTTTATTTATTGTAATATAGAATTCAATGGTTGTTGAATTCTATTTTACAATAAAAAAGAGAGCATGTTTGTATTTATTTTTATTTCAATTATGAATTAGTTTGTTGTCTTTTTTGGAGTAAATATTATGTACTAAGTAATCCACATCCTTTTTGAATAAACATGCATAATTAATGCGACGAAAATATTTAATCCGCCGCCCCTAATCAAATCACGTCCTCGTAAAATCTCGCTCCCACCACCCGCGGCCCATTAATTAACCAATTAATTAACAGCCAGTACCCCCAGCCCTCACACGCCGGCACAACTTATAAATTCGCAAGTGGCGAAGTTACGAGGCTATTAATAATTCGCGTCGCGTGCGCGTTTGCTTTGCATAGCCGCGTCGCGACGCGCCCGTCTGCGGATGGAGGGTAGAAAAATGCGCAAATACGATTGCAGAAATATAAAAGGCAGTCAGCCATCGACTGTGTGTGTTGTTTGCCAAGTGGTGGCCGTATTCTGCTCGCTGCGAGTGGGATAATATTTACACACTCGTGTTAATTAATTTGACGTAGAAAAATATAAGATTTGTCACCATGTGTATAACAAAATTAATATATATATATATATATATATATATATATATATATATATATATATATATATATATATATATATATATATATATATATAAAAGTACGAATTAATTATACCAATTTGGTGATTTTCATTCAACAAATGAAAATCGGAGTAAATATATAAAAAAAGACCTTTATTGGCATTTCCCTCTCTGCCCTTTCACATCACCAACCACAACAACAAAAATAAAATAAGTAAATATATACTTTTCTGAAGCAAATTTTGACTACTTTTCCATATTTGCATAACAATTTCGAGACAAAAAACAAAAAACAAAAAACTTTTTCGTCCTAACAAAGTATCAAATCATTCATAGATTTGTGAAATATCCAACCATATTTTCAGAAAATTATAAAATATTGTCTAGAAAAGACCGCGCGATCAGGTCAACATTGAACCATATTTCGTCTTCCGAGATTCACCTTAACATTGCAAATCTGATACAGTTCTATTTAAGTCTCACAAACAAAAAATTGTTTTGTTCACAAACCGGTTTCTCCGTCGAACGCTTATCACTTTTAACAAAAAACACTAGCAATTTTACTAGTCCGAGCTCGTCGTGGAATGACTCAGTTCGCCGCGTCTTTCATCGTGCACGTATTGCTCGCGTTTATTCAGTGCATTTCAACAATTATTAAATCGCGTTGTGAGTTGTGATTAGTGATTAACTAAATGTTTGTGCCACTGCATGGTTTGGAGACATCGACGCCGGATTTATTGTTACGTTTTCAAGGTATGAAATATATTATCTCTGTATTATACAAGACTTTTAATGCACCAGCATTAGTTTTATACTTGTTTTGGCGCGGTGACGTTTGGGCTCTATGCGTACATTTATAATTCTAATTAGAAGACTTGTTTTTTAGCGAAATAAATAAATACCTCTAAATATATATTTAGATATTTGTTATACTGGCGGTAACATAACTTTTCGATGCGTTTAACCTCCAAATAGTAATAATAGATAATCTTCTTTAAATTTTGTATGGTTTCGACGTGTACAGTACAAACAACATAGGACAATGCATGCTGTGAAACAAGGGATAATATTATAAATATAAATATTACACCACTTTCATTCTCACAGGCTCATATGATAGACCTATTTTTTCCGGTCATCTTAAAAATAAAAAAAGGTTAATACAATTTGATACCTATATATTTATAATATTATCCCTTGTTTCACACAATGTGACTTACACCACTTTCATTCTTACAAGCTCAAATTATAGACCTCTTTTTTACGGTCATCTTAAAAATAAAAAAAGTTTAATACAGTTCGATATTTATAAATTTATATGAACAAAATATTTTCTAATGGCTTTTATTACAAAGAGTTTCCTTTGATTCCCAGTGTAATTGCAATAATTACAGACTTTATTTGAACAAGTTCAAAATTTTCCTTTTTATTATGTTTCTTTAGGCTATTTATAACCTACATCCATGAGATTAACATATTTAATAAACTGTTAGATATTAAACCATGTTTGGCAAAAAAAAATAATGGAAATTAATTAACAAATACACCATGCAAAAAATATTAGATCAAATTATTAGATATGAAATTTTGCACACATATTTGGCATTAAGTTGCCATACATTTCCATGTATTTTAATTACGATTGAACTATTCTATCAATAATAATGCAAGATATTCGAAAATGTACTTCTTCGTATTTCTCATTTATTTTCTCATTAATAATTAATCGAAAGTTAACGTTACTCAGCTTAAATTACAGGTAATTTAATTGTCTACAACATGTATTAACTGTTGCTCCTGTCAGAACTCTAAATTTTAATATTTAGTGGAAGAAGCAAAAAAAAAATCCTTATTTTAACATACGAATAAATACATTTTGAATTGAAATAAGCAAAACTTTATCTAAAACATTGTTGAAAACACTTCAATACTTAAATAATGAATAAAAATATAAATTATTATTTTTGAAAATTCTAATGACAGTTATGTGATACTAGCTTAATTAGCTACAAAACGAGATATCATATGTTTATATAGCTAAATTATTTAAATGAGAATGATGAAAATCGCAAAAAAGTAACCTTTCAAACTAATGTGGGCTGTTTAAAAAATTGTAAAAAATCGTAGCTATTATTTTTGAAAATTCTAATAACAGTTATGTATTACTAACTTAATTCAAACTAATGTGAGCTGTTTAAAAAATTGTAAAAAATCGTAGCTATGATTTTTGACAATTCTATTAACAGTTATGTGTTACTGACTTAATTAGCTACAAAATGAGATACAATATGTTTATATATCTAAATTATTAAGATCAGAATAATAAAAAACGTAAAAAAGTAACATTTCAAACTTATGTGGGGTGTTTAAAAAATTGCAAAAAATCGTAGTTATTATTTTTGAAAATTCTAATGACAGTTGTGTGTTACTGGATTAATTCCCTACGAAATGAGATATAATATGTTTATATAGCTGAATTATTAAGATCAGAATAATGAAAAACGTAAAAAAGTAACATCTCAAACTTATGTGGGGTGTTTAAAAAATTGCAAAAAATCGTAGTTATTATTTTTGAAATTTCTAATGACAATTATGTATTACTGGATTAATTCGCTACGAAATGAGATATAATATGTTTATATAGCTGAATCATTAAGATCAGAATAATGAAAAACGTAAAAAATTTACCTCTCAAACTTATGTGGACTGTTTAAAAAATTGTAAAAAATTGTAGCTATTATTTTTGACAATTCTAATAACAGTTATGTGTTACTAACTTAATTAGCTACAAAATGAGATATAACATATTTATATTGCTAAATTATTAATATCAAAATAATGAGAAACGTAAAAAATGTAACCTCTGAAACTTATGTGGGGTGTTTAAAAAATTACAAAAAATCGTAGTTATTATTTTTGAAAATCCTAATGATAGTTATATATTACTGGATTTATTAGCTACAAAATGAGATATAATATGTTTATATAGCTGAATTATTAAGATCAGAATAATAAAATGCGTAAAACAGTAACCTCTCTCAAACGTATGTGGGGTGTTTAAAAAATTGAAAAAAAACGTAGTTAATATTTTTGAGAATTCTAATGACAGCTATATAAAACTAGCTTAAGTAGCTACAAAACGAGATAATATTTTTATATGGCTAAATTATTAAGATGAGAATAATGAAAATCGCAAAAAGTAACCTCTCAAACTTATGTGGGCTGTTGCAAAAAATCGTAGTTGTTATTTTTTTAAATTCTAATGACAGTTATGTGTTACTGGATGAATTAGCTACGAAATGAGATATAATATGTTTATATAGCTGAATTATTAAGATCAGAATAATGAAAAATGTAAAAAAGTAACATCTCAAACTTATGTTGGGTGTATAAAAAATTGCAAGAAAAATCGTAATTATTATTTTTTTAAATTATAATGACAGTTCTGTATTACTGGATTAATTATCTACGAAATGAGATGTAATATGTTTCTATAGCTGAATTATTAAGATCAGAATAATGAAAAACGTAAGAAAGTAACATCTCAAACTTATGTGGGGTGTTTAAACAATTGCAAAAAATCGTAATTATTATTTTTGAAAATTCTAATGACAGCTATGTGATACTAGCTAAATTAGCTACAAAACGAGATATAATATTTTTATATTGCTGATTTATTAAGATGACAATAATGAAAATCGCAAAAAAGTAACCTCTCAAACTTATGTGGGCTGTTTAAAAAATTGTAAAAATTGTAGCTATTATTTTTGAAAATTCTATTAATAGTTATGTGTTACTAACTTAATTAGCTACAAAATGAGATACAATATGTTTATATATCTAAATTATTAAGATCAGAATAATGAAAAACGTAAAAAAGTAACATCTTAAACTTATGTGGGGGGTTTAAAAAATTGCAAAAAATCGTAGTTAATATTTTTGAAAATTCTAATAACAGTTATGTGTTACTAACTTAATTAGCTACAAAATGAGATATAACATATTTATATTGCTTAATTATTAAGATCAGAGTAATGAGATACGTAAAAAAGTAACCTCTGAAACTTATGTGGGGTGTTTAAAAAATTGCAAAAAATCGTAGTTATTATTTTTGAAAATTCTAATGATAATTATATATTACTGGATTTATTAGCTACAAAATGAGATATAACATGTTAATATAGCTGAATTATTAAGATCAGAATAATGAAATGCGTAAAAAAGTAACCTCTCAAACTTATATGGGGTGTTTAAAAATTGCAAAAAAATCATAGTTATTATTTATAAAAATTCTAGTGACATTTATGTGATACTAGCTTAATTAGCTACAAAACGAGATATAATATTTTTATATAGCTAAATTATTAAGATCAGAATAATGTAATGCAAAAATGGTAACCTGTCAAACTTATGTGGGGTGTTTTAAAAATTGCAAAAAATCGTAGCTATAATTTATGAAAATTCTTATAACAGTTATGTGTTACCAACTTAATTAGCAACAAAATGATATATAATATGTTTATTTAGCTAAATTATTAAGATCAGAATAATGAAATGCGTACAAAAGTAACATCTCAAACATATTTGGGATGTTTTACAAATTTCAAAAAATTGTAGTCATTATTTTTCAAATTTCAATGACAGTTATGTATTACTGGATTAATTAGCTACGAAATGAGATATAATATGTTTATATAGCTGAATTATTAAGATCAGAATAATGAAAAACGTAAAAAAGTAACAATCTCATATTTATGTGGGCTGTTTAAAAAATTGTAAAAAATCGTAGCTATTATTTTTGCAAATTCTAATAACAGTTATGTGTTACTAACTTAATTAGCTACAAAATGAGATATAATATGTTTATATAGCTATATTATTAAAACCAGAATAATGAAATGCGTAAAAAAGTACCTTTCAATCTTATGTGGGGTGTTTAAAAAATTGCAAAAAATCATAGTTATTATTTTTGAAAATGCGAATGATAGTTATATATTACTGGATTTATTAGCTACAAAATGAGATATCATATGTTTATATAGCTGAATCATTAAGATCAGAATAATGAAAAACGTAAAAAAATAACCTCTCAAACTTAAGTGGACTGTTTAAAAAATTGTAAAAAATTGTAGCTATTATTTTTGAAAATTCTAATAACAGTTATGTGTTACTAACTTAATTAGCTACAAAATGAGATACAATATGTTTATATATCTAAATTATTAAGATCAGAATAATGAAAAACGTAAAAAAAGTAACATCTCAAACTTATGTGGGGTGTTTAAAAAATTGCAAAAAATCGTAGTTATTATTTTTGAAAATTCTAATAACAGCTATATGATACTAGCTTAATTAGGTACAAAACGAGATATAATATTTTTATATAGCTGAATTATTAAGATGAGAATATTGAAAATCGCAATAAGTAACCTCTCAAACTTATGTGGGCTGTTTAAAAAAATTGCAAAAAATCGTTGTTATTATTTTTTTAAATTCTAATGACAGTTATGTGTTACTTGATGAATTTGCTACGAAATGAGATATAATATGTTTATATAGCTGAATTATTAAGATCAGAATAATGAAAAACGTAAAAAAGTAACATCTCAAACTTGTGTTGGGTGTATAAAAAATTGCATGAAAAATCGTAATTATTATTTTTTTAAATTCTAATGACAGTTCTGTATTACTGGATTAATTATCTACGAAATGAGATGTAATATGTTTATATAGCTGAATTATTAAGATCAGAATAATGAAAAACGTAAGAAAGTAACATCTCAAACTTATGTGGGGTGTTTAAAAAATTGCAAAAAATCGTAATTATAATTTTTGAAAATTCTAATGACAGCTATATGATACTATCTTAATTAGCTATAAAACCAGATATAATATTTTTATATTGCTGATTTATTAAGATGAGAATAATGAAAATCGCAAAAAAGTAACCTGTCAAACTTATGTGGGCTGTTTAAAAAATTGTAAAAAATCGTAGCTATTATTTTTGAAATTTCTAATAACAGTTATATGTTACTAACTTAATTAGCTACAAAATGAGATATAACATGTTTATATAGCTGAATTATTAAGATCAGAATAATGAAATGCGTAAAAAAGTAACCTCTCAAAAGTATGTGGGATGTTTAAAAAAATTGCAAAAAATCGTAGTTATTATTTTTTTAAATTCTATTGAGAGTTATGTGTTACTGGATGAATTAGCTACGAAATGAGATATAATATGTTTATATAACTGAATTATTAAGATCAGAATAATGAAAAACGTAAAAAAGTAACATCTCAAACTTATGTTGGGTGTTTAAAAAATTGCAAGAAAAATCGTAATTATTATTTCTTGAAATTCTAATGACAGTTGTGTATTACTGGATTAATTAGCTACGAAATGAGATGTAATATGTTTATATAGCTGAATTATTAAGATCAGAGTAATGAAAAACGTAAAAAAGTAACATCTCAAACTTATGTGGGGTGTTTAAAATAATTGCAAAAAAATAGTAAATATTTTTTTTTAAGATTCTAATGACAGCTATGTGATACTAGCTTAATTAGCTACAAAACGAGATATAATATTTTATTGTAGCTAATTTATTAAGATGAGAATAATGAAATTCGCAAAAAAGTAACCTCTCAAACTTATCTGGGTTGTTTAATAAATTGTAAAAAATTGTAGCTATTATTTTTGAAAATTCTAATAACAGTTATGTGTTACTATCTTAATTAGTTACAAAATGAGATATAATATGTTTATATAGCTAAATTATTAAGATCAGAATAATGAAATATGTAAAAAAGTAACCTCTCAAATTTATGTGGGGTGTTTAAGAAATCGTATAAAATCGTAGTTATTATTTTTGAAAATTCTAATGACATTTATGTGTTAGAAGCTTAATTAGCTACGAAATGAGATATAATAAATATGTTTATATAACGTCTCGTTGGGAATTCAACTCTGCTACCACAACACATAAGTAACAGGTCGATCAGCTTGAAAACATTGTCCTCCTTTTTATATTATAGGGATAAGTAAGTAATAAGAACTAAATTAGAAGTAAATATTCTATTGTTGTCAGCATACATAATCCAAAATATTCATAATTTTCACTGATCAGTTCTCTTTATTTTATTTATCATTTGATGTCAGATTAAACTCAAGTTTCGACAACAACAACAACTTTAGAAACAGGATGTTCTTCAAATTAGACGACTTTCTATAATGAAACATGATGAAACGAATACGGTGGTAAACCCACCGTTTTACCACCGTATTCGTTTCATCATGTTTCATTATAGAAAGTCGTCTAATTTGAAGAACATCGTAAATTTCGTATTGTAATTCAAATAGCCGCGTAGAGCCTGACATATCAATAATTAATTCAAACATTCTCGACTCTCAATTAAAACCATACAAAATCATCAATACACACTCCAATCACAGTCTCGTTTAGATAAACCGTCTGAATTTAACCTTCATACATTGCCACCAGATAAAAACGTGATCCCGTTTGTTTTAAATTCGTCCCAAGTACACTTAAAACCGCGAAACTTAATACCTATCAACAAATACACCGCACTAAGAGGTAAAACCACCCGAAATGTTTGCAGGACTATCGCCTTACCCCGCTGAAAGGGATGAACGTGTATTATTAGATATTAATACCAACCATTTTGCAAACGGGTTAAGTTATTTGAATATCCGTCTAATTAAATGAACTTGCCTTTTAGTTTTGCAGAATGTGTTGCTGTTTGCGGATGTTATTTTGTTATTGTTGTCTACAGCTGATCGTGGCTCGCGGTGTACTGTGGCGGCCGCGGCCGCGATTTCAATGACGCCGACTATTTTTAGCCGCGGCATGCGTTCTTAATAATAATAATTTGATAGCGTCGTCGTCTGTTTGCTATGCATAGATAGCGGATTTGAAAACGCTTCATTCAATTTAGATACAGGAGTGAGCTAATATTGAACCACTTTCATTAAAGCACTCCTGTCTAGTATGTGCGTGTGCGTGTGTGCGAATTAAAAATAACGTGTGCTAGTTGAGCGTGTCAACATCTCGAGTGCTAGTTGAGCGTGTCAACATCTCGAGTCAACCGTTATGTAGTCAAATGTACAATATCTGGTGTGGGCACCATATGACTTTCCGAATTTTTTTTTTTTTTGTTTGTTGGCCTTGATCTATTGATCACTCTAGCCAGTAAACTATGTATTATTAAGTTTATAAACTCTGTATATATAATCACTATTAGACGAAACCACACACTAAACTAAAGACAGACACAACATCCATGGATTAATAGACCCAAATTCCGAATGAAAATTGGGATCTATTAATACCGGATTCGAACCGGTGACGGCGCGAACCCAGTGGCTTCAGACCGTCGCCTTAGGCCACTGCGCCACGACCGCCCCCCGACTTTCCGAATTATATTGACATTTTTACCAATATCAGATTATTAAAGCATAAATAAAACGATTTTTTACTTTGTTTTTTATAACACTTCAGTTACACTTTGAAACTAGTTTCGGCTAAGCTCTAGCCTTTTTCGAGCTCCTCCGATGACTTTTCAACATGTATCAGATTATTAATTCCGTCAAGGAGACGGTAATGACTACTAACTAATATTATAAAATAAATATTATTTCCCATATTACAAATATAAAGCCGATTTGGCTGAAATTTTCACTAGATCGTCTCAGATACTTTTCGCAGATAATTACCAAATTTGGTCACAATCTGCTGTGCCGTTTCCCGGAATTCTCACCACATACATCCATACACATCAGACATCCATACACAAAGACATCTATACACACAGACATCCATACACACAGACATCCATACATACAGACATCCATACACACAGAAATCCATACACACGGATATCCATACACACAGACATTAATACATACAGACATCTTTACACAAAGATATCCATACACACAGACATCCATACACACAGACATCGCAAAAATCGGGTTTATTTCGACTATTTTAGGCATAAAACGTAACGGAAATTGAATTTTTGCTAAATGGTTCACAGCAAGTATACTTTCCTACTGGAGTATTTTTTTCCCCAAAAAGTTATCGCATATTCCCACAATCTTGGTTAGAAGACGTGAACACGTTTTCGGTAAAACATTACCTTCCTTATACAGCAGTCGCTGTATTCGGAAAGTAAAATTTTTATATTAGTACAATAATGTACTATTGTATATGTATTGTATGCATTAGAAATAAATAAATTTCTATTCTATACAAAAAAATTAATTGATACATCGAAATTATTTATAAAGAAAGAAATAAAGACAATATAATCTTATACACTATATAACTATGATTTGAATAAAACTATAGACGTTATACCATCTTCCTCCAGTCCAACTTTTCACTTAGATATGTGGAAGTAACAGAACTCGTTCAATCAATTGATTATTAATGGTTTTTGGTTTGATCTGTCACTGTCGCTTACTATATCGTTGTTTTTGGCCATCACAATTGACAATGATATCACAACACAAAAACACTCGTCACATAAATCCTATTCATCCGTGTTGAAACCAGTTCCATTACACATAAAACCCGGACGACATGTCGTTCTACACCGTACAAGCACCATCCCCCCCAGCCTCCACAATTTTAAAAAGGATTGATTAGGCTCGGTTCGGTGGATCGTTGATGGGCCCTGCAAGGCGTTATTTATTTAGAGTTTTATTGATAAAACGGGCGATTTGTTCCGCTGCCGAGTTATTGCCTTTATGCCCGTGCACATTTTTATTTCCGCTATTTTTACGGCAGCTCGCTCGCAGCTTTATTTAGTTTTATCGCCGGCCTGCCGTCGCACATAAATATTTGTTTAACTTTTTCGCAACAACAGGTCGGCCGAGTGAAGGGGAGCAGATACAGAGAGGTGGGAATTAATTAAACACACAAATCGAATGGTATTAAATCTGCTAATCGATTAACAACATTATACTGCATATGCGATATTTTGTATGAAAAATTAAAATTTTAATATTTAAAGACATACGAAAATTCTTTGATTGGGTATGGAAGAGGAAGGAGTGGAGTAGGTGAGAAGGATGTATAAAGAGACATAGGCGAAAGCAAGAGTGAATGGAGAAATATCTGAGAAATTTAGGGTGAATGTGGGAGTAAGGCAGGGGTGCCCGCTGAGCCCCTTCCTGTTTAATCTGTACACGAGCGAGTTGGAAGAGGTGCTGAGAAGAGGACAGGCAGGAGGGGTCGTGGTGGGTAGATCCAAGGTGTGGATGTTGGCGTATGCAGATGACGTGGTGCTGGTGGCCAAGAGAGTGGAAGAGATGCAGGAGATGTTGGAAATAATGGCTAGGTACTTGGATAAGAGGGGGCTAGTGGTGAATGTGGAAACGACCAAATGGATGTTGTTTAGGAATAGGGGCAGGAGCGGTAAGGGCGAAGGGCTGAAATGGAAGGAAAGGCTGATTGAGCGAGTGAATGGCTTTAAATATTTGGGCTTTTGGTTTGACTGTGGAGGAGGGCTTAGGATGCATGTGGAGTGTATGCAGGCGAAAGCAAGAATGGCTTGGGGGATTGCGTGCAGAAAATGGGGGAGCTTGTAGGGCGGTAACCTCGTAATGGCGTGCAAGATCTGGGATGCGTGTGTAAAACCTATATTGCTGTATGGAGTGGAAGTGTGGGGATTGCGTAAATGGGAGGTAATAGAAAGGGAGCAAGGTTGGTTTCTGAAGAATCTGCTAGGGCTCGAAAGGTCGACACCGAGAGCAGTGCTGTAGCAGGAGACAAGTCGTATGAGTATGTGGTGGGAGTCGTGTGTGAGGGTTGTGAAGTTTGAGGAAAGATTGCAGGATTTGGGCGAGGAAAGACTGGTACGGGAGGTGTGGATGAGGTGTAAGAGTAGAACAGAGAGTAGATGGAGGAAGGATAGAGAAAGGATGTATGAAAGAGTGGGCATGTCTGAGGTGTGGGTAGAGGAGAAGCTGAGAGAAAGGGGTAGCCTAGGAACTGAGATAAGGGAGAGATTGAGAGATATTGAGTGGCAAGAAAGGCAAGTGAGAATGGCTGAGAGCTCATACAACCCTGGAAACGTAGAGTGGCAAGTGCAGGGGAAACTCCAGAGCTACTTAGCCAGGGGAGAGTGGAGCAGAGAGGACAAAGTATGCATGGCAAGAGCGAGGTGTGGGTCAGAAGTGCGAGGAAGAAAAGTGTGGATGGGGCTGGGGTATACCGCGTGTGCGCTGTGTAGGAAGGGGAGTGACACGTGGTAGCACCTTAGAAAAGAATGTGAGGGAGTGAAAGCAGAGTGAGTTGAGAGTGCAGAAAGCTAACGAATGGTTAGGAGAGGATGGGAAAGGCGTGAAAATCTACAGGAGGTTCACGTGGGAAAGGAAATTGGCGAGGGCAGAGGGGGTTTAGTTTATTTTAGTGGGTAGAAAATGTTAATTTGTATTCTTTCTTTATTTATTTTTTAGTTCTTTCTGTGAAAGTATTGTTTTTTTTTGCGGCTGGAATTTGTATATATATATATATATATATATATATATATATATATATATATAAATAAATAAGGGAAGGGTTGGGCTGATATGCCAAATAAAGGTCTTTTTTATAAAAGAAGGATTGACGGAAATATTGACAGTACTAGGAATGACAGTATTATTGACCGTGTAAGGTGCCTTTATCAATAGCTATTGAACCCATAAGTATTCGTTGTTATAGCAACAATAAATAAATTATCTAAGGAATGTAGTTACTTTAGATACGCTCTATTGGAAACACTGAAAAATGTGCCCAATCACAAGCGCTATTCAAGGTGTTTTATTTAGAAAATTTCTGTCATAATGACATTTTAAATTTATGCATTCAATTGATTATGGGACCTATAATGTTTATGGGAATACGGGCATTCGTGATTGATTTAGCATTGATTAACACCAACACCAACATATTCAATGATATGGTATTTTCGATGCTAGCCTACCGATGAGTCTGCCGGATAAATTATGGCCATTTTAATATGGAGCAGCAAGACATATAAATATACTCGCCGCCATAAATAAATCATTGAAATTGGGAAAGACGGCGGGATGAAGACATGAAGCATACAACCCCTTTCTATTAAATAAAACCGACTAAAACTACAATTGCTACCAATGTCTTTTCTATTTAATAATTCTATTATTTTTCCATTCAGCCAACAATGAGTTTATTCATACTGCCCCAGCCCCAAATAATTTCCTTTTCCCGACTTCTCGTTTTTTATTCACGTCTCATTAGCCTGAAGCCTTCAATGCGGCCGCGGTATTGCGCGCACAATGGGGTTGAATAAAAAAAAAATAGCGAGAGAGAATCTCGTGCCCCCTTTGAGCGCCCACTTCAGGATCCCAGTTTCCTTTTTTCCCCGGCGGTATGTATGCCGGGCGGCGCGTCCCCGTGATTGTGGTGTCATTGACCACCAAGCAATTACACCCGGGGGGAATTTTGCATGACCGCCTCCCTCTTTCAGGACCCAACGGCCTGTTAACCGGACGCGTCCGGTAACGGATTAACGTTTTATTTATTCTCGGATGGATAACGATGGCGTTATTTTCGTATTTGCAAGGCGCAAACATCGTTACTCGGTGGCGGATTTATGTGAGGTTTTTCGGGGGGGGGGTGTATGTGTAGTTTGTAGCGGGTAGCACAATAAAGGACTTTATCATACAAACTATTGCACAAGGGTAATTTTTGTTACAAATATGGAAAACCTGGTAAAAAAAATGTATTATGTTTGCAGAATTAAATTCGGTATACAATTTTACATAATTTTTGGTAACCATAAAATAAGAAAAAAACAAATTGAAGTTAATTTTGTTAGCTGTTAAGAATAATATTTGCAACAAAACATATTCCAATTTTTTATAATGTTCCCCCCACGATTTTTTTTTGAAACTCAAAATATTGTTTAGAATTTAACAACAATCATCAGACATATTTTCAAATAGGGCGCTGCAACTAACAAAATTAACTTAAATTTGTTTGTTTCATATTTTATGGTTACCAAGACAAGACAAAAAATTTTGCACACTCCGGTTAGTAACAATCCACCGAGAAAAGTCTCAAAACAACTCACGGGCCGCCCGGAATTATAAGAATTGTTGAACTTCACACCGGTCCAATTTTCGCACATCCTTTCTTTGGTCCTTCTTGAATATTACTGTAATTTTCTGATCAATTTACCAAATCCGCAATATAATCGAAACGCGTGCGTCGATTGCGTTTTGTGATTATTATTTGGGACGTGAGGGCCCGCAAAGTTTTCAGTAGGCGCACACAATACACATTCCCTGCGAACATTTTTTCGCAGCACCCCCCGCATACTTAGCACTCTATTTAGCTAAAGGGCGGACCCTTTTTGCCGTATTAAAATCCTAAATGGCAGCCACTTCTTTTCACGACGCGGAAAATAGACTCCGGGTGATCATTTAGGTTAATTAGTTAGGCACCTTTAAGTAACTAAACAATGAGATTTAGAAAAAATGACACGAAATAGCACTTAATGTAATTAGTTTAACCTCTGAGAGTTCTTAAAGGAAGCCGGTTACAGGCCGAAAGATTCCTGATAATATCTGTAATATTTTTTTTAGCGTATACATATCTAAGAATAGATTTAAAATGCTAAATTCGTATTTTTTAGGATAATGATGAATGAATTTCGTTTCAGAATCTGCAATAAAAAAAATCGTGTTGTCATTTAAAAAACTTGTCGATAACGTCATTCAAAAATGGTCAAAAAAATTGACACTTTCATCAGAAATTGGCTATTTAAAATTAAAAATCGACGTGTCCGAACAATGTTTGCAAAAATCATAAAATGGTAAAAAAAAATTGACACTTTCGTCAGAAATTGGCTATTTAAAATTAAAAATCGACGTGTCCGAACAATGTAAAAATCATAAATAAAGGTTTTATCGAATTTATTCCATAATTTAAGGACAGCCTGTATGTCGGAGCGAGTGTAAATGTAGAGCGATGAATTGAACAGATGTATCATATGTCGTGATGTTTTATTACTAATAACAATTAGTATGGTAGAGGTGTACGTGGTCTGTTAAATCCAGGGTGTGCTTTTTGGAGGATATTCTTCGATACACTATAAATAATAAGTTCTTCCCCACAATCAACTAATACATTTTATTAACTACAGAGTAACTAACTTATGGCCGGTTCTACAATTGACATTTAACTGGCGAATAAGGCTATTCGTAGAATAAGTTTGAGATATTTGCTTTAAAATCTAAAACTTATTCCACGAATAACTTTTAACATTTAACTGGAGAATAAGGCTATTCGTGGAATAAGTTTGAGACATTAAGGGCTGATTCTACAATTGACATTTAACTGGCAAAAAGGCTATTCGTGGAATAAGTTTGAGATATTTGCTTTAAAATCTAAAACTTATTCCACGAATAACTTTTAACATTTAACTGGAGAATAAGGTTATTCGTGGAATAAGTTTGAAACATTAAGGGCTGGTTCTACAATTGACATTTAACTGGCAAAAAGGCTATTCGTGGAATAAGTTTGAGATATTTGCTTTAAAATCTCTTAGGGCCGGTTCTACAATTGACATTTAACTGGAGAATAAGGCTATTCGTGGAATAAGTTTGACAGATTGGCGTTAATATCTCAAACTTATTCCACGAATAGCCTTATTCTCCGGTTAAATATCACTTGTAGAATCGGCCCTTAAAGCACTAAATATACAATAACTAAAAATTATTTTAATTGAGAAATCAATCCAGGCCCTCATGCCAATGCACGGTCTATCCAAATCCAACTACAGATCTAAAGATTTCATGCACCACTAATCAGACGCCGCGTAATGCACCCTTATGCCGTCGTTACGATTAAATTCCTCATAAAACCTTTTCTAAGCATCGAAGTTGATCAGGCGCCGACATATATAATTTAAACCGCACCTAATGCAATCCGGCTGCTAAAATTATGCACCATTACCCCCCTGCAATACAATTCTATATCCCGCTCTAGCAAACCCCTTTTAATATGCCATATTTCAACTAGCTCTTACAAATGGGCGTTTCATCTAGCCTTCCCGCATCCCGAGACTTCTGAATAATTTTAAGAGCATATCGTGCACCCACCCGCCCCGGTCTAATTTCACTTTATCAAGCGGAAAACTGAATTCTGCGGACGCGAGAAGGGGACGTTCGAGCGACGCGAACGGTGTTTACATTACTGTGGGGGGGCGAGCGCCCTGGCGACGTGGCCTGGCACGATACGCGTCCTTGGAAGCAAATTGCCGAAACGTTTCGCGGATCCAGACGCGAATGGGTATGATTACTTAAAATTTGAGCGCAAGAGGGGTGGCGTGGCAGGAAGATTTACATGTGAAAGTGACGTAAAGGAGGACGTTGATTTCCGAAATATACGAATTTCTGCGTCTATGCATAGTAAATTTCAGACGTAATATTAGTAAAAGTAAGATTATTAAAATATGCAGGCTGAAAGTGTAATAATTCATAATTACGCAGTCCGACAAAAAAAATAACACATACAGCAGGTCACGTTTATACCCGTATTTCTAAAAGGCAGTTAAAATAAAAAATCACATTCAGATTTTATACAGAAGTTAAATTATATATTAGTGTTTCAGAGGTTTTCTGTGAAATTAAGCTAAATACCGGTTGATTAAACTCCTCTGAGCTTCTCTTTTGACTGGCGGAAAAGCCTCACGGCTGATAGCCCTATAAAGATAGAAGTTTTTTTTTATATTAATGTGAATCCAGCTCTTAGCAATCTATATATCTAGATTTCGATCTTGTTGGATGTCGTCAGTGTAGCTCAACTAGTGAGGATGAATTCACACAATATCTCGAGTGGTTATATACAAAATAATACAACTTTTCCTCTAAAGAGAAACTTTAACGTTATCTGTAGAGAAATGGCATATTTGTTTCAATTGTTGTATTGAAACAACACGGCGATGGCATGAGCATGTTAATGATTATAGCCATATGGGTGTGCATTGTTAATTCATCTGGTATCGCCAGATGGCTTTAAACTGTCTCTATAGTGGGAAAGTTGTATTATTCAGAAGTTAACGCCCGGTTTCTCCAACGCATCTTAACTAGTTTAAGACCGTTTTAATAATAAGACGGTTTTAAAGCGTCGCACCAAACAAAAATCGGATCTTAAAACGATAAAACAGTCTTACATTGTAAGACTCAGTAAGATCTACATATGTTTGGTGCAAAAAAATAAAAATTTGACGAACTTCTATAAGACGAGCTTCTATAAGACGAGCTTATATCAGAGCTGTATGGGGAGAGTGTATGCGGTGTTTGTGGATTTAAAAGCGGCGTATAACTCAGTTCCTAGGGGGAAACTGGTGGAATGTATGGATAGATTGGGTATGGAAGAGGAACGAGTGGAGTGGGTGAGAAGGATGTATAAAGAGACATGGGCGAAAGCAAGAGTGAATGGAGAAATATCTGAGAAATTTAGGGTGAATGTGAGGGGTGCCCGCTGAGCCCCCTCCTATTTAATCTGTACACGAGCGAGTTGGAAGAGGTGCTGAGGAGAGGACAGGCAGGAAGGGTCGTGGTGGGTAGATCCAAGGTGTGGATGTTGGCGTATGCAGATGACGTGATGCTGGTGGCCAAGAGAGTGGAAGAGATGCAAGAGATGTGGGAAATAATGGGTAGGTACTTGGATAAGAGGGGGCTAGTGGTGAATGTGGAAAAGACCAAATGGATGTTGTTTAGGAATAGGGGCAGGAGGGGTAAGGGCGAAGGGCTGATTGAGAGAGTGAATGGCTTTAAATATTTGGGCTTTTGGTTTGACTGTGGAGGAGGGCTTAGGATGCATGTGGAGTGTATACAGGCGAAAGCAAGAATGGCTTGGGGGATTGCGTGCAGAAAATGGGGGAGTTTATGGGGTGGTAACCTCGTAATGGCGTGCAAGATCTGGGATGCGTGTGTAAAACCTATATTGTTGTATGGAGTGGAAGTGTGGGGATTGCGTGAATGGGAGGTAATAGAAAGGGAGCAAGGTTGGTTTCTGAAGAATCTGCTAGGGCTCGAAAGGTCGACACCGAGAGCAGTGCTGTTGCAGAAGACAAGTCGTATGAGTATGTGGTGGGAATCGTGTGTGAGGGTTGTGAAGTTTGAGGAAAGATTGCAGGATTTGGGCGAGGAAAGACTGGTACGGGAGGTATGGATGAGGTGTAAGAGTAGATGGAGAAAGGATAGAGAAAGGATGTATGAACGAGTGGGTATGTCTGAGGTGTGGGTAGAGGAGAAGCTGAGAGAAAGGGGTAGCCTATGAACTGAGATAAGGGAGAGACTGAGGGATATTGAGTGGCAAGAAAGGCAAGTGAGAATGGCTGAGAACTCGTACAACCCTGGCTACGTAGAGTGGCAAGTGCAGGGGAAACTCCCGAGCTACTTAGCCAGGGGAGAGTGGAGCAGAGAGGACAAAGTATGCATGGCAAGAGTGTTTTTTACAAAATTATTCATGATAGAATTTTTCCAATTATTTGGAAACAAGCTGTATTAGTCTTAGTTCCAAAACCTGTAAAAATGTAGGCGATCCTTCGAAATTTAGACCAATTTGTCTATTAAATAATTTAGAAAAACTTTTAGAAAGACTAATAGACAAAGACAGAGAGGAAATTGAATATAAAAGAGGTATGTCAAAAAATCAAATGTGATAACAGAAATTAAATGCATGGCAAGAGCGAGGTGTGGGTCAGAAGAGCGAGGAAGAAAAGTGTGGATGGGGCTGGGGTACACCGCGTGTGCGCTGTGTAGGAAGGGGAGTGACACGTGGTGGCACCTTAGCAAATAATGTGAGGGTGTGAAAGCAGAGTGGGTGGGAGAGTGAAGAAAGCTGAACGAATCGTTAGGAGAGGATGGGAAAGGCGTAAAAATCTGCAGGAGGCTGACGTGAGAAAGGAAATTGGCGAGGACAGAGGGGGTTTAGTTTATTTTAGTCGGTAGAAAATGTTAATTTGTATTCTTTTTTATTTATTTTTTAGTTCTTTCTGTGAAAGTATTGTTTTTTTTTGCGGCTGGAATTTGTAAAGGGAAGGGTTGGGCTGATATGCCAAATTGGCATATTCGCACAAAACTTTTAAAAAAATTCTCCCAGAAACAAGAAAAATACAAATTAACATAAAATAAAATACATATTCGCTTCTGTCTTCTTCCTATACATTAGACCCCCTCTGCCCTCGCCACTTTCCGTTCCCACGTCAGATTTTCACGCCTTTCCCATCCTCTGCTACCCATTCATTCAGCTTTCTGCAATTTCCAACCCACTCTGCTTTCACACCCTCACATATACACACGAAACGATGAAATTGCACGAACAATACGCGTTCTGTCGCATTTAAAATGATTCATTAATGATTTTTTTTATGAAAACATCCAAGTGCCAGAAAGAAAATCAAATTTTCCCACTTGAGCATTATCGATTGCAAATGTAAAGGCTATTGTTTGCTTTAATCAGGACGAACTCAAAGCGATTGATATTTGGCGAAGCCTGAAAACAACACCATCGAGAGAACAGCGGAAGTGTTTTTCCGCCCCGTAACAGCCCACCCCCGCGACGCCGCCGCCGCCGCCGCACTGCTTTACGACGCCTCTGCAGGTATTTATTGAGCCGTCCGTTTTTATTCCGACCATTCGCCGATCATATTTTCCGGGCAGTTGTTGATGGCGCGGCCGTTGGAATTTATTCCCGGACGTGTCGGCCTGCGAGGAGGCCCGGGCGCACTTAAGACCCACCGCCCCCCCGATATCTCGCGAACTGCCCGTAAATAATGCAACCTTTCTATAAATAATGTGTGGGGCAGAGATTTTTCCGCGCTTTAGCAGGCGAGAGAGGCGTTCGACGAGCTGGACTTGACTAATGCATTATGTCTGCTCGCGGGGTTAGGCGGTGGGAGTGCAGACATATTTTCCGGTGAATAAACTGCTCTTTGATCCCGGGCTGACGTAACTTCTTAAACCAGTTTCCCGTATTCGTATGAGGCAGAGAAATATTAAATGGGAAGTTTAATTAAGTTGGAATGAAGATGGTGTGTAATAAAACGAATTTGTGGGAAGGAATGTTATGTCAACCAATGCGTGATAATTTGACGCTGACCCATGTTTAATTTCTTACCTTTATTTGGCATATCAGCCCAACCCTTTCCTTTTACACACATTCCCAAACAGTACTTTCACAGAAAGAAATCAAAAAAGACACAAAAAAAAGAATACAAATTAACATAAAATACATTTTTCTATCCATTAAAATAAACCCCCTCTGCCCTCGCCAATTTCCTTTCCCACGTCAGCCTCCTGCAAATTTTCACGCCTTTCCCATCCTCTCATAACCATTCGTTCAGCTTTCTGCACTCTCCAACCCACTCTTCTTTCACTCCCTCACATTCTTTGCTAAGGTGCCACCACGTGTCATTTCCCTACCTACACGCGGTGTACCCCAGCCCCATCCACACTTTTCTTCCTCGCTCTTCTGAACCACACCTCGCTCTTGCCATGCATTTAATTTCTGTTATCACATTTGATTTTTTGACATACCTCTTTTATATTCAACTTCCTCTCCGTCTTTTTTCTGTTAGCCTTTCTAAAAGTTTTGCTAAATTATTTGATAGACAAAAGTTGTCTAAATTTCCTAGGATCGCCTAATTTTTTTACAGGTTTTGGAACTAAGACTAATAATTGGAAAATTTCTATCATGAATAATTTTGTTAAAAACATTTAGGAAAATATCTGGAATTTGATCCACTAAAATTTTTATTATTTCATTTGGTATTTTGTCATTTCCTAGAGCTTTCTTATTTTGCAACTAGCATTTTTTAATACAACTATGCCAAAATTTTCAACATTTTGATTTCTTCCAAAATTTTCTGAATTCCAAATAGTTGTATGGTGATCAGGAAATAAATCTCTTGCAATTTAGTATTGTTCATCAGATTCAATAAATATATTTTTCTTTTGAAATTTGTTGCAAATTATTTTGTATGCTTTTCCCCATAAATTGTTTTTTAAATTATCACAAATAATTTTCTAGTTATTTTCCTTTGATTTTAAAATCGAATCTTTAAGAATTTTGTTACTTGTATTATATTCTTGATAACCCAACTAGTGGCCGAGTGGTTAGAGGCGTCGTCCGTCTCGTACTGAGCATTGGGGAGCCTGAGTTCGATCCCCAGCGGGGAACGAATTTTCGCGAATCACCTTTCACAGTTTTTCAGAGGTTTTCTGTGAAGTTAAGGTAAATACCGGGTGATTAAACTCCTCTGAGCTTCTCCCTTTACCGGCGGAAAAGCCTCACGGCTAATAGCCCTATAAAGATAGAAGTTTTTTTTTTTTTATTATTGATAATAATTATTTATTATATCTAAAATTTCATTATTTTTTGTTTGATAGATTTTTTAATTTTCTCTTGTAATTTTTCTCTTTATTTTTATACATGTGTTCCTGTTTTCGTTAATTTCATCATTCCACCAATATTTATCTTTGAATTTAAAATTATTATTATTATCTAATAAATATTTATCACATAAATTTACTATAAAATTTGTTAAATCTAATGCATTATCGATTTCGTAGTTAAGATTCCAAAGACTTGATTGAATTCCGTTTTTTAAATTCAAAATACTTTAGTCAAGCTGCGAGACAATCTAAATTGTCTCGTATCATACAGCAAATTATTTGAAATATTGAATTGGATGGTAAATCGAATGGAAAAATATAACGCGTCTATTTATCAAGGACAAATTGCATGAGGGGATTATATATGAATTCTTTTGTTGAACAACTTTTGAGCTAAGAAATTGTCTTGTCTAAAACGACCTTTAGTGCTAGAAAACGGGTATAATGTGATCCCTTCCGTAACAGTCTTACCCTTATAAACTGAGTCAGTTGCTATAATATTTTGCTATACCGAAAAAAAATGAAAAATGCATATTCATTCTATAAGTAAAACATTTATCCTTATAAACATAACACACACAAATTAGTTTGTTCAATTTGTTAGCAATCGAATCGCTTTGTCTTTACGTAAAGCGCTTCAATATGAATACAAGTTCCCAGCACTCGATAAGACACTGTATTACAATCAAGTTCATTTCCTCGATCTGATAACACTAGTTTCCAGTGAATACATGCGAGCCGCGACCTCATCAAAGTTTCAATTTGCGTATTCTCGCCTACATACACAAACAGAGGCGTGCGAGATTTCGATTTGCGGATTGGAAGCCGCCCGGGCGATAATGGGGGGATACACACG
Organism: Lordithon lunulatus; assembly: GCA_963942505.1. Taxonomy (NCBI): domain Eukaryota; kingdom Metazoa; phylum Arthropoda; class Insecta; order Coleoptera; family Staphylinidae; genus Lordithon; species Lordithon lunulatus. The sequence continues at coordinate 4,964,005 of OZ012667.1, forward strand.
TACAATAACACGCTTATGATAATATTATCTCGCGCCCCTTGATAACCCCCTGATGGCGAAGACGAGAGCAATGCAGGATGAATTTTGCAATACTGCGTGTGCACGTATTGCGCGAATAATGATTTTGGGTGGCTGTGTCGGTTTGAAACTATACGCGCGCGGGCTAAATTATTTAAGTAGTTTCGGCTGTAGCTTCCATTACCACCCCACCAAATCGCATCCAGCAAATGGATCTGCGAGCCTATGAATTAATTAGCCGGAGTTTGGGATTCAAAGGGGTCAGGTTTGATAAGTTTGTGTGAGATTCAGATCAATGAGAGGCAATTAAAACAAAAATCTGATGATAGGTACGCATTTTTGATTTAAGAAAATTAATTTTCATTCAAATAACTTCGTATATATAGTGCTGGACAAAATTAATTAGAAATTATTGGTTTTAAACCAACGTATGTGTATGTCCTTTGATTCCAAGCTAGGAACATAGGGCCGCAACGTGTATTTTTCAAGCAGATCGGTCCAACGCTAGCGATTTGGTTCTAGCTCAGACTTTCATTTCCTTCCAGCGTTTTATTAAACCAATTATGCAACATATTTTGATTAATTTTTGTTTACTGATTAATTTTGGAAAATTTTGATTAATAATATATAATACGCATATTAAGGGGTTATATACTTTTATTTTCTTCAAAAAAATCGATTGTTTTATTGCTTTATCTGAAAGTAAAACTCTTTGAGAATATTTTACGAAATTTTCATGGAGATCCGAGCAATAGATCGAAAGTTACAGCGTTTTGAAGCGGGGTGCGATTTTTCCTGGAACATCTACTCCATACTCGACCATTAAAATCGCGTATGTTTTGTGACAAATCCCTTATAATCAGTTGTATACGAGCTTCCGAAGGGTTAGCATCGATTATCGAATTTTTTTCTCTGCTGTTTGTCTTGCCGTCTTTTCACAAAATCAGGATGGATTCCCGAAACAAAATTACACGCTAAACTCGATTATCTCGAAATGTTGTTTTCCAAAAATGCGGTTGCCGTGATCACGATTTCCGAAAAACTATTTGACCGATCTTCTTCATTTTTTTTTGAATTGTTTGTAATTAATGTTGTCAGTACTTGAGCGATTCCTTTTTTATGTATAAATTTTTATTTTGCAAATACGAATTTTTTAATAAAATTGTTAGAGCTCAAATCATTGAGTTTTTGGGAAAAACGTTCCCGTATGCTGAAAAAACAAAATATTTATTTAAATAATCGTTCAAGTACTACGAAGGTCCCTATACTAGTGAAATTTTTTGGGTTTTATGATTTCAATTGACCTGCTTGACTTTCATGATGATCACCGCATGCCTCATCAAAAAAAGAGGGTTTCGGGGAAAGGGCCATAACTCCGCCAATAATCAACTTTTTTTATAAACTAATACTTTTCACTAAAAAACGTACTATCAATAAATTATAATTTTGATGTAAAAAAATTATTGCTACATACCTTTACAAAAATTCAAACTTTCCTCAATTTTTCCGCACAAAAAGGTATATAACCCCTTAAAATAGGAACGTAAAAGTTAAAAATAAAAAAATAATAGAAGGAAAAATATGCCAAGATAGAGACTTTCTATTTTCCATTGTCATTTTGTTATAAACATTGTGTAATTTTTTCAAATCAATTGTATGACGGATTTATGATCAAAAATAATAATTTACGTTACAACATATATTATACAACAACGCCTATATAAATTATTAATAAAAATATATAACTATATATTATGGTCGGCAAGACATAAACAAAAGTTTCTTCAAAATTTTGCTGACGGATAATATTCTTCAGCTGAAGCAGGACGATGTTATAAATCCTAAGCAGGGTTAGGCTTAGGATTTATAACAACCCTAATGGAGGTTTCCAATCTGAATATCCGAATATCAGAATATTCGGATTATCCAACCAATTTTGAATATTCGGCAATCCAGATAATTATCATTGAATAATTCAGATATTTTTTGAATAAACTTTTTTTTTCAAACAACATAACTTTTGTGAAGAAGATTTAGAAATAACATACTATGATGATGTTAATGAAGATATAATAGATGAATCTACCGAAAAATTTTGAATATTCGGTAATCCAGATAATTATCATTGAATAATTCAGATATTTTTTGAATAAACTTTTTTTTTTCAAACAACAATATAACTTTTGTGAAGAAGACGTAGAAATAGCATACTATGATGATGTTAATGAAGATATAATAGATGAATCTGCCGAAAACATTATATATAACTATATATTATGGTCGGCAAGACATAAACAAAAGTTTCTTTAAAATTTGGATTTTATTGGTCATACCAATTGGTCAGTACAGACCCGCAAACAATCCGCCGTGCGCTGGGTACGTCGGCCCCGTGCGGTATAGAGGCTAGGATCTTCACACCGGTATTTTATTATCTCTCTTCCTTTATAATATATTAACTTCAGCCTAGAGCATGCCTAGAGTTGAACTACATATGTAACTGTTTCCTCCTTTTCCTGAATACCGATGTTGACCAGTTAGTGAACAAATATTTGTTTTTGTTAATCGTCGTATCATTTTTCACCTCCCGCACTCAAGCCATTTTTTTTGTTGTACTCTGATTCCTTAATGGCACCGTTTTCAAACCAACCGCAGCAGGACAGCCGGGGAAAACGTGCCGGCAGCAGGACGATGATTTATGCTGTGCGCGTCGGCCGATTTATTTATTAACGCAACGAACGGCGAAGTATGAAGTGGTGATTTTACTTAATGGATCGCTTAAACGTCGCGCATTTTTCATCGCGAGGAGGGTGGGCCGGCGGGCGCGCTCTAACCGTAAAGAGCTTGATCGACAAATCGCGTCCGATATTTATCTCAACTTGAATACATGTTTGATTGCGTCAATGTAGTTAAAAAATATATGGTGGGGTACAGAAATTTCATTTTTTCTTTTAAATTCTAATAAAAGAAAAACTGGTGCTGAAAATAAAATGTATCTTAATCTAAATGAAAGAACAACTTTTCAGTTTTTAAATTAAAAAAAAATAAACAAAATATCTTGAAGGTACCAAATATATATATTATAAAAAGCCCGAAATCCGGTAGACACGTAGCAACGAGCAGAAGGAAACATCAGAAATTGGTACCTTCAAGATATATATATATATATATATATATATCTTGAAGGTACCAATTTCTGATGTTTCCTTCTGCTATACGTCGGCAAAAAGCCCGAAATCCGGTAGACACGTAGCAACGAGCAGAAGGAAACATCATTTCTGATGTTTCCTTCTGCTCGTTGCAACGTGTCTACCGGATTTCGGGCTTTTTGCTGACGTATAACATTCTTCAGCTGAAGCAGGGCGATGTTATAAATCCTAAAATTAGGCTTAGGATTTATAACAACACTAATGGAGGTTTCCAATCTGGATATACGAATATCAGAATATTCGGATTATCCAACCAATTTTGAATATTCGGTAATCCAGAGAATTATCATTGAATAATTCAGATATTTTTTGAATAAACCTCTTTTTTCAAACAATAATATAACTTTTGTGAAGAAGACGTAGAAATAACAGACTATGATGATGTTAATGAAGATATAATAAATGAATCGGCCGAAAACATTAATAATTACAGGAATAAAAATAATACTATGGATTTGTTTGAAGAAAACACTTGTTTTACATTGAAGAACTTATATATTATATATTATACAGCGGGGGACATGTTACACGTCTCGCTTGCGGTGTAAAAATTGAAAATGTTAACATAATCTACGAACCAGAAGAAAAATCGAAATCCTAGATCTCACCCAAGATTTTGAAGACGTTATAAAAAAACCTTAGAAGATATATATATATATATATATATATATATATATATATATATATATATAATCTATTTGCCTTTTACCTTTCGGTGTAGGTTATTACATTTACATTACTTAATAATTATTGTTGTTGTTTATACATTTGTAAATTCTTTCCACTCTTTTCTGTTCTTCACCAGTTCTCTTGCTTGTTTAACTTGTCTTTCCTTTCTTGATTATTATTTCCTATATTCAATTGTCCCACTCTTTTCTTGGTCTACCTCTTCTTCTTCTATTTCCAGTTCTTGCTTCCCATGCCTGTTTTGTTTGATTCTTTTTGTCCATCCTAATTAAATGTCCAAACCAGTTTAGTTATTTCTTTTCTATATACCGTAAAACGAGGTTACTTTGCACCGCGTGGGGTAACTTTGCACCAACGTCCGAAAAAGATTCATCGTGGAGCCATATGTGTAGTTTCTAATTTAACTGCGCAACATGTTAATCACAAGATGGAAGTGTCATATGTAGATCTTGTGAGAGAGTGATTAGGAGATTTCTACATCAAAACCTAACTTTACGGAACTTGTTTATGACACCAATCTGTTGCAGTTTTGTTTAGTGATGAAAAATTGCGTGTTCCACCGATTCGTGTGTAATACTATCAGATAAGTCACCATTTTAGTACCAGTTACACATCTTTGGCTATATATTTTGATAATTAGTTTATATTTAAAATCATCTGGTAAGTACTTGTTAACATTTTTAACACGTGGGGTAACTTTGCACCACAATATGGGGAGACGTTGCACCAACGTCAAACTGTGTTAAAACTGGTGAAACAATTTTTTTTTAATTCACAAAATATATAAAAGACAGAAGAAAGGCAATAGGATATATCAGAAAAGACAAAGCGAATCCAGCGGGATGATGACACTGATGATCCAGTATTGCAGGACTCTTGAGATGAAGAATATCCCAATTTTCAAACATACTCGGAGCAAATGGTAAAAGAAATGGAAAAGGAAGAAACAGCTGCAATGATGGAAGGTACAAAATCTCTAGCAGATGCTCTTGGCATAATTGCCGCAAAGAGAGTTGTAGGAGAATACATGATTTTCAAATACGAAGGGGAATTGGTTTCTGGTAAAATAATATCATTGGAGTTGTAATTTCTTCTATGGTTAAATCTATCAAGTCGTGAAAATTGCCTGAAAATCCAGATGTTTCATACTATGATAGGGAGCATGTATTTGACAACATAAACCCCTCTACCATGGTAAATAGAAGAGGATTGTATCGAATTCCAGAAATGGAAAAGTTGGGTTGGCTGTAAATAATTAATTTGCAATGTGTCGTTTATGTTTTTTGAAGAAAAAATCAGTTCCATGAATAAATTTTGTGTGCTCTATTGATTTATGTTTATAACTTCGCATCTTTCCTATGTACAACGGAGTTTCGATCAAAATGATGTGATGGTGCAAAGTATCCTACTCAGGGGTAACTTTGCACCAAATTTATATAATATATATTGCATAATAAATTACTCACATTACATATATTTTATATTAAATAGCAACTAATAACACTAAAGAACAAAATGCAACAAGTCCCATATTTTTAACGCGCTTCAAAAAATATTTCTGTTCAATTAAAGACAAAAAACCTGAAAAATGGTGCAAAGTAACCTCATTTTACGGTACTTTTCTATAGCTTCAATTCCCAATTCATCTCGGATGTCATCATTTCTTATTCTGTCTCTTCTCGTAACTTATTTTACTCCTCTGAGATATTTCATTTCCATTGCCTGTATTCTACTTTTGTCCCTCTTCATTATTTTCCACGTCTTGCTCCCATATGTCATTATAGGTCTATATATGTTTTATATATATTTATTTTTGTTCTTCTGCTGATCTCTTTTTTGTTAATCAGTATATTTATCAATGCGTGGTATGTTTTAACTTGTTTATTCTGTTACTAAGTTCACCTTCCATTTTTGCTTTTTTTTCTGTTAGATTGGATGCCCACTGTACGGGGATGGTTGCATAAGATCGCCTCAATCTAGTATAGTTTCATTTTAGATAAAGTCAATTTTTCATCACTATAGCTAATGATCAGCCCGAATTCCCGCATTTAAAGCCCAATATTGATGTCATCTGTCATAGTAAAAATGAAACATATCGCAGCTTATTGAAACGTCCCGCATAATGAACGCATTTATCAGCCTTTTAATTGAATCGTTACGGCCACAGGGGTCGATATACCGGCATATCACATATATCGGCGGCGTATGATTTTTTAATGGGGACGACTAAGGGGGGCGGCGCGCCCGTTAAAATACCATTCCGCGCGCGCGCTGCATTAAATTTCATTTCGCCTGCCGATTTAATATTGCATAATCCATTTTATAGTTTGCGCTGCAGCGTATGTATGTGTATATGTGTTTGTGTGCGAGAGGGTGTACATCAGAAAGTCATTAATCTCTTTCCTGTGCGGGGGCTCCCCGTGAAACAAATCTGAATAAAACCGGGGCGAAATTGAAATATCGACGTTAATGAATAATTCATCCGGCGTTCTATTAAGTTAGCGCCGCGGCGGTTATTATTTTCATGAAAATGGCAGAGCCAACAAAGTGTTGGAGAGTTTCTAAAGCTGTGGATGTAATTTATGGTGGTTGGTGGCTGGTGGCAGTCTGCGGTATGTCGTCTTCGTGTTTCAAGACGAGTTTCTAGATTTATCATATTCAATCATCGTAATTTGTGTACTACAATTGCCCAATTGTGTTAATAGTCAGTCATACTCATTAATAATAACATACAAATCCGATTATCCATCCAAAAAATAACATTTTATGAATATAAAAAAATATACATTGAAAAATATTTATATTTCTTAAAAGATAAACTAAAGGTCGTTTTAGACAAGACAATTACTTGACACAAAAGTTAAGGTCGTTTTAGACAAGACAATTTCTTAGTTCAAAAGTTGTTCAAGAAATGAATTCATATATCGTCCTGCCATACAATTTGTTCTTGACAAATAGAACGCGTTATATTTTTCCATTCGATCTACCATCCAATTCAATATTTAAAATAATTTGCTGTATGATACGAGACAATTTAGATTGTCTCGCATCTTGACTAAAGGTCGTTTTAAACAAGACAATTTCTTGACTCAAAAGTTAGTCAAGATGCGAGACAATCTAAATTGTCTCGTATCATACAGCAAATTATTTGAAATATTGAATTGGATGGTAAATTGAATGGAAAAATATAACGCGTTCTATTTGTCAAGGACAAATTGTATGGGAGGACGATATATGAATTCATTTCTTGAACAACTTTTGAGCTAAGAAATTGTCTTGTCTAAAACGACCTTAACTTTTGTGTCAAGAAATTGTCTTGTCTAAAACGACCTTAACAGACACTTTAAACCATTTGCAAACTTAACTTAACTAATTATTTCGTAATTGTAGACATAAAACATTTGAGCTAAAAAATTGTCTTGTCTAAAACGACCTTCACCTTTGTGTCAAGAAATTGTCTTGTCTAAAACGACCTTATGGGGTTATATACCTATATTTTCTTCAAAAAATCGATTTTTTTTATTGCTTTATCTGAAAGTAAAACTCTGAGAATATTTTACGAAATTTTCATGGAGATCCGAGCAATAGATCGAAAGTTACAGCGTTTCGAAGCGGGATGCCATGTTTCCTGGAACATCTACTCCATTCTCGACCATTCAAATCGCGTATGTTTTGTGACAAATCCCTTATAATCAGTTGTATACGAGCTTCCGAAGCGTTAGCATCGATTATCGAATTTTTTTCTCTGCTGTTTGTTTTCGCAAAATCAGTATGGATTCCCGAAACAAAATTACACGCTAAACTCGATTATCTCGAAATGGTGTTTTCCAAAAGTGCGTTTGCCGTGATCACGATTGCCGAAAAACTATTTGACCGATCTTCTTCATTTTTTTTTAATTGTTTGTAATTAATGTTGTCAGTACTTGAACGATTCCTTTTTTATGTATACATTTTTATTTTGCAAATACGAATTTTTTAATAAAATTTGTAGAGCTCAAAACATTGAGTTTTTGGGAAAAACGTTCCCGTATGCTGAAAAAACAAAATATTTATTTAAATAATCGTTCAAATACTAGGAAGGTCCCTATACTAGTGAAATTTTTTGGGTTTTATGATTTCAATTGACCTGCTTGACTTTCATGATGATCACCGCATCAAAAAAAGAGGGTTTCGGGGAAAGGAACATAACTCCGCCAATTATGATTTTTTTTTATAAACTAATACTTATTTTTTTTCACTAAAAAACGTACTATTAATAAATTATAAGTTTGATGTAAAAAAATTATTGCTACATACCTTTACAAAAATTCAAACTTTCCTCAATTTTGCCGCACAAAAAGGTATATAACCCCTTAATAGACACTTTAAACCATTTGCAAACTTTTAACTAAATATTTCGTAATTGTAGACATAAAACATTTTTTTAATGTAATGGTTTAAAAATTTCTGTCCAAATTTTTAAACTATTAAATTAAGAAAAAAACTGTTTTATATCTACATTTACGAAATAAAAAGTTTTTAGTTATACCTCGTACTATTCTTTATCAATCCTCTTTTTTTTTAATATGGTAGTTATTTCTGCAGCACCCTTTACATATATCTGTAAAGTATTTTATTAATCTTAATAATAAATTAAATCAAGTAATAATAAGATAAGCTGAGTTTCCCAGTGATATTTTCTGATAGCAAATTCATGGTTTTTGTTATGCATTTACGTTTTGCGCGTCTTGAGTTTCCGGATGCACTGCAAAACATAGTAAAAAAGAATGTATGGAGAAAATTTCCCTGATGGAAATGTGAAAATTGGCAATATTTTATGCAGTGTCGTCGCTAACGGTCGACGATCCCCTATTCATCTCGCGCCTCCGGCTAAACAAAATGCCTTCAGAGCGCTTTTCCATCAGCCCACCCATTTCCCGCGGCCGTTGCGAATAACGCGACATGCACACGTCCCAGGTGCATGTCAGCGGAACGCAAAGAAAGGATCAACTGAGGCGACACCGGGAAATGCCTTAATGGAAATTACAACTGCTCAGAAATATTCTTATCTCTTGATTTATAAAATATTGAGTTTTGTAATTATTTTTATTAGTATTATATTTTGTTTCATCTACAGTAACAGTATAAACATGTAATCACATTTGTTTTAGAACGTCTATTCGTTCTCTCTCCGG